>CANYBF013394835.1:0-13034 GCA_948192965.1 Dalechampia spathulata
ATTATATATATATATATATATATATATATATATATATATATATATATATATATATATATATATATATAGTTAATTATAGAAGATTATTTTAATGATAATTCAATATTGATAGTATAATTTAATTAGTTGCCATATTTATTATAATAAATTAATATGTTATTCATTAAGCTACTTTATTTGTTATTTACATTTGTTTTTTAAAAAGACAATTAAATTTTATTTACACCATAACTATTACTAGACACTACTAAGTTTTATACTCAGTGTTTATCATTTGATGGATGTAGGTTATAATAGTTCTTAGGAGCATCTGAATCAATAAGGTACCAAAGTAATCAGAATACTTTGAGCCTTGTACGAACCTCAAAATACATTTTTGGTAGTATAATGTCACACCCATCCCATACTTGGAGTAACATGCTCCCATAGCATATACGACGACCGCCCAATGGAAGATCGCCACATATACTACAAGGGATATGAAATACATACAAAAAGATGTTGTATGGGGACAATATGTATAATGGTGGTGAAAACATAGCAGCGTTAAACAAGAAACCCTGGATAAGTCATCTCACACTCAATCAAATGATCAAGCCAATATGTATATATATATAAAACAATATATACAAGGGTTCTGATTCATTACATCAAACTAAACACAATCCACCACCACAATACAAATGTCTACTGCCTCTATAATTAATACAAATTACAACAGCACACTAAACTAAAAAGGAGCAAGCTCTGCTATCCGGAACCACCTCTGCTGCTGACACAGACAATCACTTCTCGGGACCTTCTACAGTCGGCTCCATACCTGCGTCCATCAATTGATAAACGCTGAGTCAAAGACTCAATGGTGCTAGTAACAAATATACACTCATATAAACATCACACATATAGACAATATAACTCGTACAAACAGAACACAGGCAATATACGATGTGGAATACAACCATGCTATGCACCCCACTTCATTTTTCATCTCTTTTTTCCTTGTTCAACTCATTATGCATAATTTCTATCCATGTTGGGTCCCTGTATGTACCGGTACTCATCTCTAGAAGGAGGGCAGTTATATCCGGGTCTTTAACCCCTTTTTACTTTTTAACGGTATGTCTCGAGACTCATCTCTCATAGGAGGGCAAAAATTATATACGATTCCATTATGGGATCCTGTAACATATGACCCAACATGCCTTTTTCTTTCCAATTCTCACTCTTTTTTTGTATTTCACCATCCTAATATTCATGCTCAAGCTAATATGCTCATACAACTCATAATTAATCATAAAAACAGGGCTAGCTTAAGCAATTATCACAATCACAACATAATCATACAAAACATATACATAAACAATCCCTAGACATCTTTTCCAGGCCTATCTTGGCCTTATACCACCTCAAATGTCAAAACCTAAACACAAAAATCAAAGAGCATAACCTAGCACAAACCTGGAATTAAGCTACTTCAAGCTTTAATCCGTAACCCACTTGATAAACTAGCTTCTTTAAACTTCCACCAGCCTCAGAACACCAAAGAAGTAAGGATTCTAGGGTTAAGGGAGAGTTTTTAGGGTTTTGGGATAAAAGAAACCTAATAAAAATGCTGCTGAAAGACTATTTAAAACGCCCTTTTTAAGTCACGTACGGCTGTACTATTTTTGTACGCCCGTACGGGATGAAAACCCCTGTATCGTACGACCGTACAACCCATACGTACGCTCGTACCAAAGCCAATTTCCTAATACCAAAAATTTCTGTGAGCTTCGGTACGGCCGGACCAACTTTTAGTACACCCGTGCCACTCAGAAGTTCCCGATACACTAATTTTCTGCGAGCAACGGTACGGCCGTACAACCTATTGGTCCGTCCGTACCATCCCCAAGGAACTTGGTACGCCCGTACGGATATCCGTACGCCCATACCGCCACCTGAAATACCCCAATAAAGACTCTACTTAGCCTTACACCCCCGATACCTACTGTAAACACTTCTAAACCCAACCTAAACACAACATAACAATTGTTCCTCATCCAACCGAGAAGTCACACTCCCCAACAAGGAAACAGTATCATAAAACTCAATCACAAACAAGCACATACATATCAATACATGTATACATAAGCACATACATATCGTATAACAAACACATACACATCCAGACCCTAAGATACGGATGTGACAACTCTCTCCCCCTAAAAAGAAATTTGATCCCGAAATTAGACTCTAACATACCAGAAAACAATTGAGGATATTGTGTCTTCATAACCGATTCTCGTTCTCAAGTAGCATCTTGTCCCGTGTGGTGATTCCATAATACCTTCGCCAATGGTATTCATTTGTTTCTTAGTTGCTTAACTTCCCAAGCTAGAATTTGTATCGGTTCCTCTTTGTACGACAAATCTGGTTGAATCTCGAATGTTTCCACTGGAAGTACATGTGTAGGATCAGATCTGTACCTCCTTAACATCGAAACATGAAACATATTATGAATCCGGTCCAAATCCAGTGGTAATGCCAACCTGTAAGTCAATGGTCCCATTCCTTCTAAGACTTCATACGGTCCAATAAAATGAGGACTTAGTTTACCCTTTTGACCGAACCTCATAATCTTCTTCCACGGGGATACCTTCAGAAACACTTTATCCCCAATGTTGAACTCAATATCGCGTCTCTTGAAGTCGGCATACGATTTATGTCGATCTGAAGCGGCTTTCAATCTCGACTTAATCAACTTCACCTGTTCTTTAGATTGTTGCACAAGTTCAGGTCCAATTAACCTCCGCTCACCAACTTCATCCCAATGCAAAGGCATCCTACACCTTCTACCATACAAAGCCTTAAAAGGTACCATCTGTATACTTGAGTGATAACTGTTATTATAAGCAAACTCGATCAAATGAACATATTGATCCCAGCTACCTTCCCACTCGAGAATACAAGCACGCAACATATCCTCTAAAATTTGAATCACTCTCTCTGATTGGTCATCGTTCTGAGGATGAAAAGCTATACTAAAATGTACTTTCAAGCCTAAAGTTCTCTGAAAAGCTCCCCAAAATCGAGAAGTAAACCGAGGATCTCTATCCAACACGATAGACGACGGAATCCTATGTAACCGAAAAATCTCCTTCATATACAGCTCCGCTAATCTCTTTAATCCATAATCCATCCTCACAGGAATAAAATGAGTCATCTTGGTCAACCGATCCATAATAACCCAAACTACATCGTGTTTTGCTTGTGTCAACGGCAACCCTGTGACAAAATCCATCGTAATCTGATCCCATTTCCACTCCGGCATCGGTAACGAACTAAGTAATCCTGCTGGTACTTGATGTTCAGCTTTCACCCGCTAATAAATTAAGCACTTAGCCATATAATCCACTATGTCCTTCTTCATACCGACCCACCAATAGTACTGGCTCAAATCCCGATACATCTTAGTACCACCGGGATGATAAGCATATGTCAAACTATGGGCCTCCTCTAAAATCTGCTTCTTCAACACATCATCCGCAGGAACATACAATTGTGTTCCATGCCTTAAATTACCATCTGCATCAATAGTGAATAGAGCAGTCTTACACATTTGTACCTTCTGCAACTGTTTCTGGTATTCCACATCACCAGCTGCACTTTTCTATATTTGGTATGTCAATATAGGTTTCACCTTCATCTGTAATTATGCCAGAATACAGTCAGATTGCATCGTCAAAGTAGCATCTAACTGCTGCATCTCATAAACCATAATCATTACAGACTGTCTTAATCCAGCAAAAATCTTTCAACTTAAAGTATTGGCAACTGAATTAGCTTTCCCTGGGTGATAATCAATCACACAGTCGTAATCCTTAATCAGCTTAATCCAACATCGTTACCTTAGGTTTAACTCTTTCTGCGTACCCAGATACTTTAGACTCTTGTGATCTATGTACATATAACAGAGCTCTTCGTACAAGTAATGTCGCCAGATCTTAAGTGCAAAAACAATCGCTGCTAACTCCAAATCATGTGTAGGATAATTTTTCTCATACGGTTTCAACTGCCTCAACGCATAGGCAATCACCTTACGGTCTTGCATAAGAACACAGCCCAAACCATTCAAACAAAGCATCACTATAGATCACATACGCTTGACCTGGAGTAGGTAGCGTAAGAACTAGAGCTCGTGTCAAACACTCCTTCAATCGCTCAAAACTCCTCTGACATTCCTCTGACCAAACAAAAGGAACGTCCTTCCGTAACAACATCGTCAAGGGCAGAGAAATCATCAAAAATCCCTTAACGAAACGCCTGTAATACCCAGCTAAACCCAAGAAACTACGAACCTCACTGACATTCCATGGAATTTGCCAACTAAGCATAGCTTCCACCTTACTTGGGTCTACTCTAATCCCTTCTACAGAGATTACATGTCCCAAGAATGCTACATGATCAAGCCAGAAATCACACTTTGATAATTTTCCATATAACTGCTTCTCCCGCAGTCTTTGCAACACCAGTCTCAAATGACAATCATGATCCTCTCGAGTCTTAGAATACACCAAAATATCATCAATGAACACTACCATAAACTGGTCTAAATAATTAGTAAACACTGTGTTCATTAACGCTATAAAAGCAGCAGGTGCATTCGTCAACCCGAACGGCATCACCAGAAACTTATAATGCCCGTATCGAGTCCTGAACGCAGTCTTAGCCATACTACCTTCTTTCACCAGCAATTGATGATATCCCGATCGCAAGTCAATCTTAGAAAACACTGCCGCACCCTTAAGCTGATCAAATAAATCATCAATCGGTGGCAACGGATATCGATTCTTAATTGTCACCTATTCAATTGTCTATAATCGATACACATCTGCATAGTACCATTATTCTTCTTCACAAATAACACAGGTGCACCCAAGGCGAAACACTCGGGTGAATAAAACCTCTATCCAGTAATTCTTGCAATTGCACCTTCAACTCCTTCAATTCAGTCGATGCCATCCGATACGGTGTTATGGATATCGATTTCGTACCCGGTAACACCTCAATCTCAAACTCTACTTCCCTCTCTGGCGGTAAATCTAGCAATTCTTCTGGAAACACATTAGGGAAATCACACACAGTCGAAATCTCTATCAATTGACATCCCTTATGTTTCCCAATAACCATATGTGCCAAAATCGCCTCACAACCCTGTAACGGCAACTTCTGCGCAGTTACAGCTGTCATTGACGGTACATTACCCTTAATCAAAATTGCTTCTCGATTAGGACATCAAAGATTCACTCTGTCGACAGTCCATCATAGCTCCATACTTTGCTAACCAATCCATCCCCAGTATAATATCATACTCCCGGAATGGCATTTCCACAAGATCAGATAGAAAACACACACCCTGAATAAACAAGGGACATCACCTAACAACTCTATCAACTATCACATCTCTACCTAGTGGGCTAGATACCACTATCCCATAACCTAATCCCTCACTTGACATCTTAAGTAACTGAGCAAACCCAACATCAATATAGGAATGGGAAGAACCTGAATCAAATAACACCAAAGCATCATGGTCAGAGATAAGAACATTACCGAGAACCACATCCGTAGCTTGTTGCTCCTCACGACACACTAAGTTATACACCCTAGCAGGAGCCCCAATAGCCTGGTTAATAGACCCCTGACTAGCACCGTGTCCTCCACCATCCTGGCCTCTACCTCGGCCTCTGCTCTGGTCTAAACTCTGAGAACCCGTAGCACCCGATCTCAGTTGCTGTTGATGAGTCTCTCCTTCAGCAACAGATGATCCTGACCCACCGAATCACTCTCAACACTCCCGAGCATAGTGACCGACACCTCCACATCTAAAACACAAGTTACGGCCCATCCAACAAGCTCCGTAATGCATCCGACCACAGGTATGACATAAACTCGATCTCGTACTTGAACTACTACCAGAAGAAATAGATCTCCCACTCTGCTCACACCGAAATGGCACTGGTCTCACATCAGTCAATCTAGGGGGAAAAGTACTCCAAAATTTACCCTTCTTTGATGAACTCAAGGAAGAACTTGTTCCTCTGTCCTGCCTCCTCGTCAATTAATATCGAGCAGTATCCTCGTGCATAGTACGTTCAAGGTCCAATGCATTAGTCATGAGAGCAGCAAAATCATCAAATTGAAAACACTGCACAGATGCCCTGATTCACGGATTCATACCCTGCTCGAATCTCTTACACCGCTCCCGACCAATCGGTAAAATATGGGTCGCATAATAAGCCAATCGAGTGAACTCTTTCTCGTAATCAGTGACAGACATATCACCTTGTTTCAAACCAAGGAATTCCTGTAGTTTCTGATCTGTATAGGCCGACGGTACATATTTTTGATGAAATTCCCTCTGCAGATCATCCCAAGTCAACACAGGCGGATCAGCCATACTCTGTGGAATTGTCTTCCACCACTCATATGCATCCTCCTGTAACAGTGAGATAACATACTCAAACTTCACAGACTCCGAACACTTCATCTGACGCAACACCCTCTGTGTCTATTCCAACCACACTTCAGCCATGTACGGGTCAGTCATTCTAATAAAATCCGTAGCTCAATACGATCTTAACTTAGTAAAGTCAAGCTTATACTCTTCTCTTTATTCCACTGGAGGTGGTGCTGGAACTGTAGGCAACGTCTGGCTCTATGTCTGAAGAAAATGCGTAAAATGGGCAAACTGGGTTACCATCGGATCTGTAGGCAAAGTCTCAGCCGGTCGACCACAAGGCACCCTCTCACTTGCCTTCCCTGGTCCTTCCTGTCTCGGTTACCTACCATTTATATCACCCGTGCCGGAAGCACTCTCTTGGGGATTAAAGTTACCCCCACCTTCCTCACTAATGTTATTCCCTCTATTAGACATCACAACCTAATCTGTAACATATAAACAATAATCCTACAGTTAGCAGTGGCATCGACAAGCAGTACTCCTTACATGTAGTGTATTAATCATAAGCAGTAGTCTTAAACACCAAAAGATACACGTGTCGAGCTAAACCATAGCTCTGATACCACTTAAACATGTCACACCCATCCCATACCTGGAGTAACATGCTCCCGTAGCATATACGACAACCGCCCAATGGAAGATTGCCACATATACTACAAGGGATATGAAATACATACAAAAAGACGTATGTATAAGTCATCTCACACTCAATCACATGATCAAGCCAATATGTATATATATATAAAACAATATATACAAGGGTTCTGATTCATTACATCAAACTAAACACAATCCACCACCATAATACAAACGTCTACTGCCTCTATAATTAATACAAATTACAATAGTACACTAAACTAAAAAGGAGCAAGCTCTACTGTCCAAAACCACCTCTGCTGCTGACACAGACAATCACTTCTCGGGACCTTCTACAGTCGGCTCCATACCTGCATCCATCAATTGATAAATGCTAACTCGAAGACTTAGTGGTGCTAGTAACAGACATACACTCATATAAACATCACACATATAGACAATACAACTTGTACAAATAGAACATAGGCAATATACCATGTCGAATGCAACCATGCTATGCACCCCACTTCATTTTTCATCTCTTTTTTCCTTGTTCAACTCATTGTGCACAATTTCTATCCATGCTGGGTCCTTATATGTACCGGTACTCATCTCCTGAAGGAGGGCAGTTATATCCAGGTCTTTAACCCCTTTTTACTTTTTAACGGTATGTCTCGAGACTCATCTCCCGTAGGAGGACAATAATTATATATGATTCCCTTATGGAATCCTTTAATATATGACCCAGCATGCCTTTTTCTTTCCAATTCTCACTCTTTTTCTGTATTTCACCATCCTAATTTTCATGCTCAAACCAATATGCTCATACAACTCATAATTAATCACAAAAACAAGACTAGCTTAAGCAATTATCACAATCATAACATAATCATACAAAACATATACATAAATAATCCCTAGACATCTTTTCCAGGCCTATCTTGGCCTTATACCACCTCAAATGTCAAAACCTAAACATAAAAATCAAAGAGCATAACCTAGCACAAACCTGGAATTAAGCTACTTCAAGCTCTAATCTGTAACCCACTTGATAAACTAGCTTCTTTAAACTTCCACCAGCCTCAGAACACCAAAGAAGTAAGGATTCTAGGGTTTAGGGATAAAAGAAACCTAATAAAAATGCTGCTGAAAAACTGCTTAAAATGCCCTTTTTAAGTCGCGTACAGCCGTACTATTTTTGTACGCCTGTACGGGATGAAAACCCCTATATCGTACGGCCGTACAACCCATACGTACACCTGTACCAAAGCCAATTTCCTGATACTAAAAATTTTCGCGAGCTTCAGTACGGCCGGACCACCTTTTGGTACGCCCGCACCGCTCAGAAGTTCCTGATACACCAATTTTCCACAAGCAACGGTACGGTCGTACAACCTATTGGTCTGTCCGTACCGTCCCCAAGAAACTTGGTACGCCCACACAAATATCCATATGCCCGTACCGCCACCTGAAATACCCCAATAAAGACTCTACTTAGCCTTACACCCCCGATACCTGCTGTAAACACTTCTAAACCCAACCTAAACACAACATAACAACTGTTCCTCATCCAACCGAGAAGTCACACTCCTCAACAAGGCAACAGTATCACAAAACTCAATCACAAACAAGCATATACATATCAATATACGTATACATAAGTACATACACATCATATAATAAACACATACGCATCCAGACCCTAAGATACGGATGTGACATATAACGTATTCTTAACGGATGTTTCATTTTTGTCACTATCATTATATAATTATGGGTAGTAAAAGATTTTATGCTTGTGTAATAGCAAAGATGCTAAAACTACTCAAGTGTGGGGCTTGTTTAAACTACATAAATAATATATAGATAGCAATTATTTAATATCATGTCATAATTTACATATGAATATTTTATACAAACAGCTAACAACAAGCCATAGGTTATAAAATAAATAGTCATAAACATAGACCGGATATATCTTGTTAATATAAAAAAATGTTTTTTATAGATCCTTTGTAAAATGATTAATGAATTCTTAATTACATGATTTTTGTTAATCATTTTATAGGAGCATGTTTTCACCATTCAGGTATGATATAATCAAACAACCTAAAGTGTATATGACATTGGAATTAAATAGAATGAACTAATCCCTTAACCCATGGCTTGTATCCTTAAAAGAATAAGGAGCATACTTAAGAATGTAAAGGAAGGTTAAAAGGCTTGTTTGTTTATGTAAACGTTTATTCTCTTGCTCACATTGGCAAGTACATTAGTAAAGAGGGTTCAAGGAGTTTATATAAGGAATGTTTGTCAATGACTATATTTATTAGGCCATTATAACATTTGATGAGGATAATTATCATCAAGAAGGAAGTAAAAGAGGAAGTTCTTAACTTACATTGTAGAATTAAAGGATTTATTTTTTTTATATCTAGAGAACTTGGGTGGAAACTTATCGTATATGCTATAGTTCTATTATATGTATATGTTTGTCTAATGAAGTTAATACTTGGTGAATTGATTCATTAAGGCTACAATAAATCATGTAGCATCCTAAGATCATAAAATTTTTTTATATATGGCTGGAGAATTCATGTAACTTGTTATTATTTAAGTGAAATAAAGACAAAGAAAGATGAATTCCTTAGTTTAACATGATCATACAAATCATATCAAAGTTGATAGATATTTCATCAAAGAAAAACTAGATAATGGATTGATTTATACTCCTTTTATTTCTATTAAAGATAAACTCATGAATACACTTATTAAAGGATTACCTGATAATGTGTTCCAATAATTGATATATGCAAGTTTGGAATGATTGATATCCATTTACTTACTTGAGGGGAAGCATTATAAATTATAGATTTCTTACTTAAAACTTTTCATGATTTTAGGTGATTTCTTAATGTAATGATTTCTTATAATTATACTATGATTTTTTCAAAGGATTTTCCTTCATAAATCTTTCTTTCCTTCTAAGTTATGTTTTCTCATATATAAATAAGGGTTATAACATTGACACATACTCAAAATACATTTCAATATTCTTTTCTTTAATTTTTCTCATTTTTCTTCTTGGGCTTATATCATGCTTTAATAAAGTTATATATTATTATAATTAATTCTTTTACCTTGTTTTATAAACTATATACATATTAATATATGTTAGACATGAATGATATCTAACAACACATCATACCTACCCAACTATTAGAAAATGGTTTTATAACCATTCTATAATAACTATGCATGTAATAAATTATCTTCATCATTCTTTATCTCATTTAGGGTTAAGAATGAGTTGATGTTAACTTAAATGTTAATCAACCATGTTAAGCATAACCCTAATCTTAACTTTTTTTATCCTTTATTGTATACATAGCTCTTGCTAAAGACTTAAGGATAAAGATAATCATTATGCTACCTAAGATAATATCTCCTAACAATTTAACATGGTTTAGTGAATCCTTTCTTTATATTCTAAATACCATTAATCATTATACCAAATCTCTCAACTATGATCACCTTAATATAAGGAAGAAAGAATGAGAGTCAAAGTGTAGTGATCTATACTTAAGATAACTTGACATTTTACATTCTAAAGGTGCTTGTAGAATTAATATAATGAATTCACATTCACTTACATTGATAATTATTTATGTATCACACATAGGCCTAATGAGGGTAGAGTGATAATTGGTGCTAAAGAGAGCACAAATAAAGAGCAACTCTTGGTAGCCCTTCTAAGTAGAAGAACATATGAATAAGTTAGTACACACTTGAAGAAGAGGATTTTTAAGATTTTATAAGGATAAATTTGCATTGATGAACAATGTTAAGATTATGTAGGTATAATAATATACAATTAAGAATAACTTAAAAGATTTGATAGATACTATCTATATCAAAAAGTTGTACTTACCTTTTTGATATTCATTCTATAAAAACTCTAAAGATAAGTATGTTTAACTTGAAGAAATTTTGGGATAGGTAACCTCTTAGGAGCCTTATCAAGAAGCATGTGAATAAGGATAAAGTATGTTAGAAGTATTTCTATTTAGATTATGAAATAATTATTAAATTAGGTCATTATAATATGATATTAGAGTTGAGATCTCTCCTAATATAGTATGGTTTGGGGATGAACCAAGTGGAAGTTGGTGGGCATGTGATAGTTGGGATTGATGAGGGTAAGGAGTGATTGTCAATGCTAGAGAGAGGAAAAACAAAGAGTGACCCTTAGTAAATTTTTAGGTAGAAAGGCACATGAATGAATTAATCTCACACTTAAAAAAGAAGAATCTTAAAATAATGTAAGGATAAGGTTGCATTGTTGAGTGATTTTAAGATTATGCAGTTATAAAATTATATAATTGAGAACGACTTAAAAAGATTTAATAAGTACTATCTATACCAACAAGATGTACCTACCTTTTTTATGCTCTACAAGAAGTCCAAAGTTAAGTGTGTTTAGTTTGAAGCAATTCTACGATAGGTGACCTCTTGGAAGCCTTGTCATATATATTATTTTGTATGAATTATTAAATATATGTGTGTGCTTGTTATATAATATAAGTGATAAATTCATGTAATAAATGCATGAATTAGGGAGAGATAAATTTGTTTGATAATACATATAGATATACATAGTAAGAACGTATAAAAGAAAATATCTTATTATTTAAGGTGAAATTCTTCTTTTGTATAGTTAATCTAAAAGAAGACAAAATTTAATATTTATTTATGGGTATGACTTATTTTTTTATGATGAAGAATTTATGGTTTTTCATTATGAGAAGTAATAAAAAAAGAGAGCATATTAATTAATTATTCAAAGAATTAAAAAACTAATAAAGAAGTAAGATAAACTTGATTTAGTGAAGAATATCACTAAACAAATATAAGATAAAAATGATAGAAAATAAATTTATTGAATGATGGAATTAAATTAAGTGAAATAAATGAATAAGTAAATAATATAAGAAAATTTTTATAAAGTATCATGTAAAAGAAGGTTTAAAAATACATCAAGGGAATGAGTACTTTGACTTTTCCTTTTTAAATGTGATTTTCAATTAACTTATAAAGGAAAAGAGATTTTTAAACAAAAGAGTTAACCATAAAGAAAGGTAGGAACCATATGATGAAGTATCATGTTTTATATGTGTGTTTTTCTTCAATTTTTATATGATTTAAAGTTTTAGATAATGATTTAAGCTACCATGTTCATGCAAGTATGAAGTGACTAAATTCATGGTTTACTTGAAAACTTGTAAAAGGGAGAGATGAATTTAAAGAAGCTAAAAACAAGAATGAGAATTGGAAATTTTTAAATTTGTTTTGACTAGTGAATACAGTTTAGTATATATTTTACATGTTCTTATGGTAGAAAGTATTCCATAAATAGATATTCAAATTTGAGTCTGAAATTTGGTTGAAAATAAATGTGTAAAATGTAGTGAATATGTATATATATATATATATATATATATACACATACACACACACAGACACTTAATGCTATTAGATATTCATGATAAAAAGGTAGAATGTATTGGATTTAAATCAAATGAGAATTTGATGAAGTTTAAATATCCTAAGCAGGCGAGCATTCATAAACATAAATAAATCACACATACAACATGATAATAAGGGTCATATATGATATAGCATAAGAAACATGATATGGCATCATGATAAGTAAGGATGACATGGTATAGGCATAACATGTGAAGCATGATGACATGGCATAAGCATGATATGTGAGATGTGTTGTGAATAACGGCTATAAACACAGGATTGAAATGAAGAAATGAGAAGGAAAAATAAAGAACACAAGATTTAACGAGGTTCGACAATGTGTCTACGTCCTCGGGAGCGATGAGCGGCTGTTTTTATTATGAACGGCATAACCCTAGGTTACAATTACAAGTTATTTAAATAATAA
>CANYBF013396408.1:0-11158 GCA_948192965.1 Dalechampia spathulata
AATTAAATATATTAATAATTATAAATTATAAATTATTAAAAGTAATAATACTTATGATTATAATTAATAATAATAATAATTACAATTAAAGATATTAATAATTATAAGTTATAAAATAATAATAATAGTATAAAATATTAATACTTATAATATTAATATTAATATTAATAATCATAAATAATAAGTATTAATATAAATAATAATTAAAAATAATAATACTTATTATTACAATTAAGAATAATAATAATAAATTATATATAAAATAATAATAATAATAAATATTCAGACATATAATAATTATTACAAAAAAATATTAATATAAATAATACTTATAAATAATAATACTTATTATTACAATTAATAATAATCATAATAAATTAGATATAATAATAATAATAATAATAATAAATATTCATACAAATAATAATTATTACAAAAAATAAATATTAATATAAATAATATTTATAAATAATAATACGATTACAAATAATAATAATATTTGAAATGTGATAATAATAATGATATTATTATTATTATTATTATTTAAAATATAATTATTATTATTATAAATAATTTATTATTATTATTAGTAATAGTAAGTGTTATTATTTTTAATTATTATTCATATGAATATTTATTATTAAATTATTTTTAATTAATATTTTATATATATTATGAATACTTAGAAATTTATTATTATTATTATTATATTAAAATAAGGTAAGAAATTATTATAATCGAGAATAATTAAATTTTAATTTTATTCTTTTAAAATTTAAGTAAAATAATCGAATTTTTAATTTTATTTTTTACTTTAAATATGTTTCTTATTTATATTTATAAATATTTAAGTCACGAAATGACAGGACTTTAGCTCGTAATTTGCTAATTTTGGTTGTCTGAAAGTAGATAAAATCTGTTTTAAAAAAAAAACAAAAAGTAGATAAAAATATAAAAAATATAAAGAACATTAATAAAAGCCAGTGTCACCGAAAATGATGACAGTTATAAATATCTATCACTACATTAATTCCGGTATAAATATTACTTTTTACTAGAGATTTCATTCAATTTATTTATCTAAAATAATTTTATATAATTTAAATATTAATTTAAAATTATATTATATTAAAAAATAGAGAAAATGAAAATACAGATTTATCCTTCCCTTTAATTTTAATTTAAAGATAAATACTATATTTTAAAATTTACATAAAAATAAATATTATTTTTTAAAATTTGTAAAAAGTAAATATAAAAATTAATCTAATAAAATAAATAATAAAATAAATTTTTGTTTAATGTAAATTAGTATATAAAATAAAATTATTAATTGTAATTAGAGTATTATTTTATATCAAGAGAAGAAGGATATTGGAAAAAATAATTTTACCTATTTCTCCAAAATTTTATTATTTTTTAAAAGATTTAATTTATTATCTACTAATTATTTTATATTTTATATTATAGAATCTTATTTTTAACTAAATAAATTTTATTCAAATATAAATACTACTAATTTTACTTTTGTTTGTTAATTACTAATTATTTTATAATTTATATTATGTTATCTAATTTTTTACCAATATAAATTTTATTCAAAAATAAATACTATTAATTTTATTTATATTTGTTAATTAATAATTATTTAATATTTTATGAGATATTTATTATAGTTATCAAATATCTCACATTATTAATATATAAATTAATATTTTCAAACTCATACTATAAAAGATAAATGAAATAAATTGATTGAACATACTTTTCTCAAATTAATAGAATATTCAAATAAGGAATGGAGAATATTAGAGAAAAATAGTTTTATCCTTCCTCCTAAATTTTATTATTTTTTAAAATATTTAATTTATGAACTACTAAGTATGCTTTATATTATATTATATTATATTATTATCTAAATAAATTTTATTCATAGACAAATACTGCTAATTTTATTTGTATTTGTTAATTACTAATTATTTTATATTTTATTATTTAATTTTTATCTAAATAAATTTTATTTAATGATAAATACTACTAATTTTATTTGTATTTATTAATTACTTATTATTTTATAATTTATATTATATTATCTAATTTTTTACCTAAATAAATTATATTCAAAGATAAATACTATTAATTTGATTTGTATTTGTTAATTAATAATTATTTTATATTTTATGAGATATTTATCAAAGTTACAAAATATCTCACATTATTAATATATAGATTAATATTTTCAAACTCATATGTAGTGCACAAAATCTATAAAACAAGAATGAATTGAATTAGAAATTGAACAACAAATAATATTATTAATTTGAAGTGGGTTACAATCTCTAATAAAAAATTATATAACAAAGAATTTAAATCTTGTAGTTTGATCTTGACTTAAACTTGATTTTTGGTGAAGAACGCGATTCAAGTGCTTTAAATGCTTGATCTTGAATCAAATTTCACCTTGGAAGAAGAACACCTTGATGAACTCCTCGAATGTCTTGATGAACTTGAAGAATGCCTTTGATCTTAAAGAACAACTTGAGGTCTTGAAAGCTTGGAGAGCTTGTAGCTTCAGAGTTTCTTGTTGCTTCTGGCTTCTAAAAATATATGTTTTGAAATAACGGGAATGTCACATCTTTTATCTACGTAACATGCTCTCGTAGTATGATTACTAATTCTCTAGTTAAGAAAATCAATAATCATCCTACAAAGGATTCCATATATTCTGATTAAATGCAAAAAATTTCTTATATATATATATACATACGTTATTAATTACATGATTAATATTATGATCAAACGTATTTAAATTACTGCCATAGTGCTTATTTAGTAGTTGCACGACTGTTTGCATAAATAGAAGTCTGCAAGAATTTAACCGTTACCAAAAGCTTATTAGTATGTCCAGCTGCTGCCACTAACGTTCTTGTTCTGCGGCTTTACTTGATCTTGCGTTTATCAATTAACAAACGTTGAGTATAAAACTCAATGGTGTTAGTATAACAATTATAACAAATATCATAATGAATAACATCTCAATAAATATCAAAATACGATTTAACATATTAACCATATTATCAAGATGTCATCAACTATATACCATTTTCAATAATCATCATATTAAGCACTATTCATGAATTTTACCTCAACCATATAAATGCTTATGCACATTTACCATTTCCTTAATTATTTAACCATTTTCAAATGTCATCATCATCATGTATAAGAATAATATATATTTATGAGTATGCATTTATGATATGCATTCTCCCTCATTACTAATCATTTCTTGAATATGTACATTTACTAGGTCTTTTACTTATAATTTATTAGTGGTACCACAGTCAAATCTCATTCAATACTTTTCTCCTGAATTTCATTCTTCTCATAACATAATCCCTTTTATTTAATTCCCGTAGGAATTTATAACATTTACCTAGTATAATTTATATTATATTTTTCTCATATCAAATCTTTTCCCTTCTCCTTATTTCACCATGAAATGTTATGTCATGTTTCGTGATTAATGTATTATGAATATGTCATGTTTAACGAATAAAATAACATATCATAATTTAATTATGTAATGTTATTGTAATACAAAACCATTGCCTCTTTGATCAATAAGTGATCGAGGACTTCCAAACAAACTAGCACAAATCTGATATGTCATTTCCTTTGTTAATATCCTTGGATGATTCGTAAGGTTTATCCACTGATTACCTAATTCACAATCTATATTCATCCATTACTAATGTATTTCATTTCATCATTTATTATTTTTATACTATTGTGTTAATTAAACACACACATATCTGTTTTGTTTTCTTATCCTATTATTTTAGAAATTATGTTACTATTTCATTTATCTAAATTAAATATCCTTTATTCAATTGTAACATATTTAATATCTACTTACTGTAATTATAATACCACTGAAAGTAATCCTTATATTATCATATAACATTTCTTTTATTCAATCCAATCAATAATATTCTATGTGATTGTATACTTAATTTGATCATATAATTAATTTCTATTTAACATTGATATTATAATACCTATTACTTAATAGTTATTAGAATTAGTAATACTTTATCTTAATAATTTTCTGTTTAAAATCATAACTCCTTTATAAATCATTTGATTATCATTTTCTATTTGAATTCAAATTCTGTTATCATCTTAGTACTATTGATTTAATATTATAACTTAACCAAATTCCAATTACTAATCATATCTATATTTCACTAAAACAATTACTATCAAAAGCAGAATATGAAAACAGTGGATATTATTAGTTATTTATTTTATACTTAAACTGACTTAATTTCTTAGTATTATATCCTGATATTTAACTTAATTCAGTATTGTACTAAACACTATTATTATTAGTTTGAATCTGAACTATCAAAGAATTATAATGTTTCTGATTAATCCAATCCCTTACCAACACTGTCTTAAAACCAGTTAACAATCTAAACAATATCTTTACTTAAATATCTTTCTGTCATTTAACTTAATTACATGTCTAATAACACTTAATGTGATTGTTTATTACTTATTTATTTAACACTTCCATTAATATCATCATATCATATGTTATTTGCCTTAATCTGTTTATTTACAATCACTTAAGTATAATCTTATATCATTTAGTCAACTTATATACTTCACTTAATCAAATTCCAGATTATATATCATCCATCATTAAACTTATTAATTAAATATCCAGTGAAATCATACAATTATAAACATTCTATAAATCATATGTCTATAACCCATAATTCACTGTTATCTCTGTTCGAAAAATTAACTTAAATCTTATTTAAAACCATATCATGTCATTCATTTGTTTATTAACTTATAAATATTTTTAATGTGTCTTAATATACATAAATAATTGATCATTTATGTCTATTTATAAATCGTAGTCACATAGTTCAATTAAGGTCCTATTACACTTGATATGACATTCTTTAATGACTTAAGTCATACTATTAATTAACCACTTCATTTAATTTCTTATAATCACACAATTTACTTAAACATTTACTAACTTATGTCCTCAAACTTGATATGGCCGAATTCTTACACAAAAATCCATTAAACGTTAGTAATTCATATCTTAAGTCCATTTTGACAATTCATACTTTAAGCTAACCTACTTAATAATAATAAGAATACTTCCATTTAACTTTAATTCTTTTATTATATCATTAATTCAAACTTAACAAAATCCATTTTTCCTTAACTTTTATCTCTTAAATACTTTGAATCAATATTAAGCCTTAAATTACCAAATATACTTATCTTATGTCCAATTTAGTTCATATACCATATGCTATTTATTAACTCATCATTAAGAACTTCATTTTAACCTTAATTAGAAGGTAATTCCTTAAATCATACTTAAACTTAATCATTTAATTAATAATTCTTAAGCAATATACACTTAAAATGATATTAAGCCTTAAATCATAAAATTGACTTATCTTAAGCTTTGATTTCATCATCTTTTTTGCTATTAACCTTCTATTTTTAGTAAATCATCTTTAAAACTATATTTTAAACTTTTAAACCATTAAAATGTTGCTTGAATGTTTTGGCCAAAAGGAATATCACAAGACACACACACCCACACAACCACAACTCACTTTATTTCATGTTCTTTACAATCCTAACTCATCTAACTATCAAAACAATAAGAAACAATTCAACCATGACTCAAATCTCATCAAAAATTCATAAATGAACTCAATTTACCACTAATTTATACTCATCAAGGCTCACCTTAAGCCAAACCATAAAAATTTCAACTTAAAATTTGGTCTCCTTTGGATTTTGTTACTAATTTAAGTGGATCTTCCCACTTCCACTTCCTTAAGCTTGATCTTCACCTTAAATCAACATGCATGTACTAAAAAGAGTTAGATCAGACCATAAACAAAGTAAATCATCAAGATAGATTTTGGTTTCCATCAAAAATGTATGGATCTTCATGATTTTAAGCATAACTTGAAGATCCACTAAGAAAAGGTTTTGGTCATCATAAGAACAACGAAAAATAAAGACTATTTTGACCTTACCTTGAAGTATTCTTAAAGAACTAGCTAGATCTTGAAAAATCCAAACCAAAAGAGGAAGAAAAACTAGTAAAACTTCAACTTCTTCAAGGATTTGCTTTGGTTTTATTGCTTATTGGAGTAAAACATTCGATCACTTGAAAAATAAAGAGAAAAGGAGAGTATTTTGGCTTGAACTTAAGCTTCACTCATAGAAATAGCTTTTAGACATAAGATTTTGAAAGAAAAATGGAGATAAGATAAAGTTTTGTTTTGGTTTCAAGGTGGAAGCATAGAAAAATGTAAGAAGGATGAAGATAAGATGATAATAAGATAAAGATAAGAGAGGAATGAGTGGTATGTTTCTACCAAAGGGATAAAGGATGCATAAATGAGTGAAATTAAGTCCAAATGAGAATAAAATTATATGAAATGAGTTCCATTTGGAAAAATTCCCATTTTAGTCCCTGTACACCTCTAAAACTACATTTTAGCCCCTAAATACATATGTATACATGTATTTGTTTAGAAGTCCACCAATCAATGCCTTAAATTCATGTATTTATATACTTAATACATGCTCTAATACACCATATTCAATTTAAAATACCATCCATTAATTCCCTTAATCAAATAAAATATGATACTTATCTTCTCTCTCTATCCACTAACACTAAAATCCAAACCTACTTTTTCAAATACCTATACACTTTTTCAAATACCAATCTCACTCCTATTATAATATACTATTTCAAATCTAATTTAACTTATTCTATTTTCAATTATATTCATCTATTTATTTACTTACATAATACTAATTAATTTATTAACTTAATTATGATATCACTTATACCACTTATGACATCATAATTAAAACTACTAATTATACTTTTATAATATTTACATTTTATTATATACTCTTACTAAATCATCATTAATTCATAATTATTAATTTTCTAATAAAAATCATAATTACATTCATACGCTTACATCATGCTTACATCATTATCACTCAATTATGACATCATAAATAATTTTTAATTCAAAATTTTCCAAATTTGTATATATCAAATTCATGTTAAAAAAAATCATATTAAACTTAATTAATCATACTAAGTGCTTTCAACATTGAAAATCTCAATTAGTCACCGTTCAGGGGTCATTTCAATGGTTTTCGTCAAAATTTCCAATTTCAACTTTAGAGCTATAAACTCTAATCTCATCATACGCTTATCATCATAAGCATTATTTCATATCATTAACACACCAATAACATATAAAACAATACATTTCAACCAATTTATGAATGCAAAGTGTGTGCTTGATCTAGGATGTGACATGATATCTTAAGTCTAAGGATACTTGCACTATTGATATGAGTGAGATATATATTTCACAGATATATATTAATAATCTATATGAAATCTCACTGACAAGACCTCTAATGAACCAATCCTATACTGTTCTTCCACATGTATACTTTAGAAACTCATGTCATAATGAATGAGAATCACTCCTTAATGGAAGTATAACATGTGTTGATTTACCTACATTTATAATATCTAATCTTATTAATACTATAATGAGGGTAATATAGATATTGAACATTTACATACAATAAGAATCTTATATAAGATATTGAACACATGTTAATGGAAGTATAACATGTGTTGATCTAGCTATATTTATAATATCTAATCTTATTAATACTATGATCAGGGTAATTTAGATATTGAACATTTACATACAATAAGAACCATATATCATAAACTCTATGAATTTTCTTTTGCACTATTCCAATGCCTTTTATTAATTAAATATTCAATTACAAATAAAACATGATGCTCTAGAACATACACTAACAGGTCAATGTGGTTATGATACCCAAGAAGGATGATAGGGTTAAGGTTTGTATAGACTATCAAGATTTGAATAAGGCATGCTTGAAGGATGACTTTCCTTTGCCTTACATCGATGTGCTAATCGAAAGTGTAGTCGTTAGTGCTATTTACTCCTTTTTGGATGGGTTTTCTAGGTATAATTAGATTCTCAGGGCAATTATTGATAAGTTGAAGATAACTTTTATCATAAAATGGGGGACCTTATTGTTATAAGGTCATGGATTTTGGTCTAAAGAATGTAGGTGCTACCTATTAAAGGGTTGAAACAACCTTGTTGCATCATTTGATCCACAAGGAGGTTGAAATCTATATGGATAGTATGATGGTGAAGTCTCCTACTAGAGAAGGTCATCTTACTAATCTTGATAGATTTCTCATGTGGGTTAAGAAATATGGGCACAAACTAAATATGAAAAAGTGTACATTCAAGGTGACATTTGGTAAGCTGTTAAGTCATGTTGTTAGTTAAAGAGGTATCAAAGTGGATATAGATAAAGCCAAGTTGATCTATGAGATGCTTATTCTTAAAATTGAGATCAAAGATAGGGTTTTCTATGCCAATTCCAATATATTAGCATATTCATTACTAAGCTCATGACCATGTGTGAGCCAATCTTCAAACTTTTATAGAAGAACTAGCCTTTTATTTAGAATGAGAACTATCAGTTTGCATTTAATAAGGTGAAGCATTACCTCTCTAACTCATTAATTTTATAACTGCCTCAATTGAGGAAGCTGTTGTTACTATATCTAGCCTTATAAGAGGAGCTATTAGGGGTGAAGATAGCTCAGGAGAATAAAGTTAGAATTGAACATGCCATTTACTATTTGAGTAAGAAACTATTACCAACAGAATACAAGTATAATATTGTTAAGAAGCTATGCATGGCTATGGTCTAGTAATTAGGAAACTTAGGTATTACTTCTAATTATATCAAGTGCAAGCAATTTTTAAGGTGGACCCAATGAAGTACTTGTATAAAGCTTCTTCATTGGTGAGGAAGCTTTCCAAGTAGTTGAAGTTATTGTCTGAATTTGATGTATAATACATCATTAAGAAGGTCATTAAAGGCAAACCAATTGTCAAATTCTTAGCATACAAGCTAGTGGATGATTTTGAAACTTTTAAACTTGACTTCCTTGATGAGCACTTGGAGGTAATAGATGTTCATAAATTGTAGTTGCACTTTAATGATATAGTCAACAAAAGAAGTGTAGGTGTTAGAGTTGTATTAATCATTCCAAAAGGTGAAATGGTCATGCTTTCAAAGTGGTTGAGCTTTCTAGTCACTAATAACACGATTGAGTATGAAGCATGCTTATTCAAGCTCAAAGTTCTGCTAATGATATATGCCCAAGAAGTTGAAGTGTTTGGTAATTCGATGCTTGTGATTCATCAGTCCATAGTTGAGTGGGATGTCAAAGACAAAAGGGTCAAGCCTTATGTTGAATACATGAAGCTCATGATTTATAATTTTAGTCTTGTAAGTTCATGCTTACTCCACATAATGAGAATCAAATGGTCAATACTCTAGTAATACTAGCCTTGGTGTGTGAATGATCATAGAGTTAGAATCATCCTATGATCATTGAGTAGTCATGGATCCTTTGCTATGAGGGCAAATAGGTTATAGCACTAGACTAACAAGAGGAGGCTCTATGGTATGTTGATAACAGGAATTTTTTAAGAATTTATGCTTACTAAAAAGGTGTTAACAAAACTAATAAACTGGCTTTGCAAAGTCTAACATCTAATTTCACTTGGCATCAAGGTGTTCTCTATAAAAGAATAGTCAATGGTTTATAACTTTGATGCATGTCGAGAAAGGAGATTGAGACAGTCATGTAGGTTGAATTGTAGAATTTGATGATATCATGGTTGTTCTCAACTTGGAAAATTGATATCATGGGTGAGATTCATCCTAATAATTCTAATGGGCATCATTACATACTAAGGGCTATTGATTACTTGTCTAAATGGGCGGAGATGGAATCCTACAATAAATTGGAGGAAAAGCAAGTTGCCAAGTTTATAAAGAAGAATCTTATTTTCTAGTATGTGGTACCACATCATTTAATGTTAGATAATGTAGTGCAATTCTAAGGTCAAGTGATTGATTTGCTAGAAAGATATATGCAACAACCCAATTTGATGACTACTCACATGCTTCCTAAGGAAACTTTCCAAGAGGTCACCCATCCTATAATTTCTCCAGGCCAAGCATGCTTAACTATGGAGTTCTTATGGAATAAGCATTAAAAAGGTAAGTGTACGTTATTGGTATAAACAATACCAAGCTAATCATTTAAGATATTCTCAATTGTACAGCCTTATACCTACACAATCTTAAAATCACTTAACTATGCAGCCTTATCCCTATACAATCTCAGGATCCCTCTTCTTCTCGTGTAAGATCAGTTCATTCATGTGTCGCTTTGCCTAGAAGCCTACAAGGGTGCTTTGAGTATGTCACACCTCCAAGGAGACATGTCCCGTAATGAAACCCTGAAACTCCTCCTTCGAGCTTCAAAATTTCATCACAAGGGAAAAATAATTTTAAAGCAACATATCAAATTTGAACATACAATGCATACCAATAAAAAAAATTTTCTCAAGTCTCAAAATTCAACACATGCCGGATAGATAAAATCCCTCACTGAGATAATCATAGCACGCAGTGGAAAATGGATATATAAGTATACATGTATATCTCCGATTACAGTTATCCCAGTGGTATCAACAAGTAGTAAATAAAAACAACACAACTAGTATTACTGCCAAAAATGAAAAGAGCATTGATAGCATATTGAATGCCCGACGGAGTTCGCCTAAATAAGTCCCGGGCAACACCAGCAAAAAACTGCAAAAGTTGTGCACCACACTGCCGACAAAAACTGTTATCCCCTTCTAACCCCAGAGGTGCTCGGACCTGCGTTCATCAAATGATAAATGCTGAGTAAAACTCAATGGCGCTATAATATGAATGCAATTAATCATAATATTGCAGTATAGAGAATTTCAAAGTAATATCATAATAATCATTATTACGGGAAAGCATAAAATCACAGGTCAACCATATTTATTTAAGGTAGCATATAATTCGAATTCCAGTGTAAACATGTTCATCCGTATATAATTCCAAAATTCTCATCTCATTACCTCGTAACACCTGGAATCATCTTTGCTTTTCA
>CANYBF013400447.1:0-10000 GCA_948192965.1 Dalechampia spathulata
CATTAAATGTATTATCAACTTATAATGATCCCTTCTTAATATGATTAAAAATAAAATTAACCTTATATGACATCATAATTGAATTCTAATGTCCTTTATATTTTCTTTTCTCTTTGATAAATCTTATAAGACATAAACCCTTCTTAGACATACATATTTATAATATTTAATATTTTTAATATCGAAACCATCAATAAATCTCCATAATTATACATTGACTCGTATAAATTTTATACGTATAATTTATTTATATGATCCCTAATCATACACAATCATTAAATTTTACATCCTCAAACTATAATCATAATTTGTCTTAATTCCCTTTTCTTTTAATCATTCAACCTGATTTATTCAATCAACCTTATTTCTCACATACGTCTTAATCTACGATCATCTTATCATCTTACCTTAATCCCAATAATATTTTTAATCATTATTAGATATTTATAAATTATCACCATAAAGGCATATTTTCCAATAATTCAGTAATATCATCTAGTATTAATCCTTTAAGGATTAATTTTTACCACTATAATCATTAGTACTGTATACTTGAAAACTTGAGGATGTGATAAACATGCTCACTGAGAATTTTAGTTAATGAATTAGACCTCTATAATGTTAATCCGTGAAATATTGAAATATGCTTATGTTACTAATTATCTCCCTAAATTATATGTTCATATATATATATATATATATATATATATATATATATATATATTATCAGGCTGTGTATTAATTAAACAATGTTAGAAATCCGTTTATGATTGCTTAATTATGTTAAGTCTTAGACTTACATATGAAATGATTGAAAGAATGCAATGTGACATTAATTTTTATATGAATTGCTTATTTTATTAAGTATGAATATTTACAATGTTATAGGTGGTTTGAAAGAAGATTTACATTTATCTCCAAAGGGTTTGGATAAAGGAAAATCAATTGCAAGTTTGTGCTAGTGTTTCACGACCAATAATTGGTCCATTGAAGGAACATTTCATGAATGCATGATGATATATGATTGCATTTATATTCATATTATGATATAAAGCATGCCTATGCATCATGACATGTACATTCACTCATTCTTACATAATCATAGCATGTCATGGTGATGGGGAGGTATAAGGATGGGATGATTACAAAGCTGAACAAAGTTATTATTGAAATGTATTGGGCCATATAGTTGAATTTCCATAAGAAATCATAGAGTTGGATTCTTATATGGAATCTCAAAGTAATAATGGGTTTGTTTCATTGAATCATAGAGGAATGAGATGTTCCTATGGATACAAGAGGTACCGATACATTAGACCTAGTATGGGATTATGTACAGTTGTAGAGGTATTAGAGATTGATACAAGAAAAATCAGAGGGAGAGTGCAAAGCATCATTGCATTCTCAAACACATATTCATCACTTGATATGAATTCATAGTTGGGTTTACAGTATGAAAATGATATAAAGGTATACCTTACTACATAAAGCATTTACTATAAAAATGTGATGATTATATGATAGAGATCATAGGTAAAGAATGTTGATGATTATTGGATGTATCTGTTTCATGTTTGAATGATTGGTTGGTTGTTATTACTTACTAATTGTATTGTATGATATTATTTTACTAGCACCATTAAGATTATTCTCAATGTTTGTCATTTGATGAATGCAGACATGAGTGTTGCGAGTGAACACGAGGATTAGTGTTGTCAGCAGCTGATTTAAAGTTTTAATTGGATTTGGGTAGAGAACCCGAGCTACATAATGGACTCCTATGACTGCAGATTTATGTAACTTATTTTCTTTATCACTTTGGCAGTAAAGCAATCATATTATAAAAGTTATGTAATTATCACAATACCACTAAGGACTTGAAATTGCATGATGACTTAATGTGGTTTTCACTTATGACATATGTATTAAAGAATGTTTGTGAATGACATATGTCGGTATGTGATACATTAAGATATCTATGTGACAGGATGGCTAATGTTGCTTTTGGATACATCTAAAATTATTAAACTAATTGTAGATGAATTGACTAAGTTAAATATCCTTTATAGTATAATTATTAATTTTCTATCGTAGGAGATTAATAAGTATATTGCAGGAGCATGTCTCGCCGCTCGGGGTGTGACACTTTCTACCCCCTCTTCTTGCTTATTTCATGCTTTCAATTTTTCATTATATGTAGTTTCTATGTTTTTATATTTTTATTGATAATTTATTGTGTATATGTTGATTTTACTTTTTCATAGTAAATATGTGTAAGTATAGAAAATTAAAGGAAGATAAAAAAGTAATCACAAAGATGATGATGAAGAAGAAAACAAAAGAAGAAGATGATGAAGAAAAAGCTAGAGATAAAGAGAAGGTGAAGAAAGGAAAAAAAAATTAAAAACTAAGAAAAAGAAAGAATGCAAGATTTGAAAGAAGAAGAAGGGGAGAAAAATAAAATTAATAACAATTAGGTTTAATTTTATTAATGAAATATAAATTAAAAGGAATAATATTTTAGGAATAATGAAATTTTTATTGATCAAGGTTGATATTTTTTAAAAATCAAACTACAAATGATATAATTTAATTTCATCATAATTTAATTGCCCAATGTTTAATAAGTGGTAAGTTTTTTACGATTAATTAAGCATTTATCGGAGAATAATAATGCTAAAATCAAATGAACAATTTTATTTAGTTATTCTAAATAAAAATTTGTTTATGAACAAAAAGCTTTTGTTAAATGGATAATTAAAGATGAATAGAGAAATAAGTATATGATTTATGTTTTTTAGGGTTGAATTGAATCACATTTTGAATAATCCATGCTTATCTATTGATTACATTTTAAGTCAAACTGTGAGTATTTATTAATTTTTTAATAAAAATACTCATTTATTCTTATAAATATAAATTCATTTCTAATTTCGTTAAGATTAAAAAATATTAATTATTTTTAACTATGTTTTTATTATTAATTATGTCTTCAATTTTAAAGATAATTTAAGGAAAGATATAATAGATATTTAACTTGTTAACTATTTTATTGAAAAAGGAAGCAAACTATAACTTGGAATAATTAAAAAAATAAAATAAGTCTATTTTTATGAAATAAAAAAAGTATTAATATAAAATACGTGAAATTAAGTTTAGATTCAAATATAATGGTAAAAGATTATTTAACTCATCTGTATTGAAACAAAATAAAATTGTCATTAATATGATTTTTCATAGAATTAATATATAATTACAATAGAGGTAGATTGCTGAATCCAAAATATTGTCCTCGGGATCCATGACATGTATTAAAGTCTCTTTGATATTTTAATTGCTTTTTAAGTCAACTTATGCTAATTTGGTTTCCTTGGATCTACACTTCCATCAAACAAGCTCTTGCACATGTCATGACCCTTCAAACAAAATTATACCAACCTAAAGCTCAATAGGACCATCACAATTGAATACTATCGTCAAGTTAATCTTGTAACCGATCATTGCATGTGTGTATATAATTGAGTTCATAGAAGTGAAAATATTATTAATTCAAATATCTATTAGGATTTATAGAAATATATTTTTTACCGTACGAATTCAAATCCTAAAAATTTATTTTCATCTGAATCATTCAGTTCCAATAGTATTTAGCAAACCTAGTCGTTAAAAGAATCTGCATGTGCGTAAGAGAAGGAAGATGGGAAACAATGGAAGCAACCGACACCCATTAATTACAGAGACTAAATCGCCGCAATAAACGTCCCCTTAGTTTTGCATCATTCTGCATGTGCACAAGCCATCACCATTTCTCTATATTTTATTCATGAAAACCTAATCTCAAGTGTGTGTTTATATAAATCATTCAGATTCTACCATTTCAAACTAGTTCTTGTTTTGTTCTTTGCTACTTCATACTTCTGACAATCACCATGTCAAGGCAATTAGTGTTGTTTCTTGCACTCTCTCTTTACCTAGTCCCTGCATTTGTTAGCGCTCGCCTCATTGGCAGGCCATTCCGTATCAAAGGTCGTGTCTACTGCGACACTTGCCGTTGCGGATTCGAGACCCAGAAGACCACTTACATTCCTGGTGCACTTTATCACCCTTTTAACTACCTTGTTTAGATCCGTTTATGTTTCATATACAATTCAAGTTAATTCAATGAACGTATTATAAAACAGCATTTGCTATCCATTTATATCATGAAAACAACCTGGTAGGACGAAATCAATGCTTGCTGCGTACTTTTTTTTTTTTTTTTAACTTCTTTGTCACTGAAAGTGGTGGTTACATGTTATGCACTGTGGTCGGTGGGTTTAGGTGCAAGGGTGAGAATCGAATGCGAGGACAGGACAAGTCTACGGCTAAAATACAGCATAGAGGGAGAAACAGATTCGACAGGAACATTCGACATCTTGGTTGAAGATGACCATGAAGATCAGAAATGCTCTGTAGTTCTAGTTAGTAGCCCATGGCGTAGTTGCAGTACAGCTGACGGAGGACGCAGTAGTTCTGAAGTTATTCTGACCCGCAACAATGGTGCTATTTCTGACCTTCATTTCGCAAATTCCTTGGGATTCTTAAGGGATGAGCCTTTGTCTGGCTGTGCTGAACTGGTCAACCAACTTCTGAAATCTGATTAGGAGAATCAATTTTTTTTCCTTTTGCATTCCGGTTTTTTTAATTGCTCAATCGCAAATCTCTTGCTCGGTTCATCATTTTAACGTTTTAATGTTTGATGTTTTAGATATTATTGGGTTAATATTTGATAATATGCGTCTCTTATCACAGGAGACTAAAAATTGTTCCTTCGTATTAGTATAAGGTCCATTATTTATCATAATTTCTTATTTTGATTTTTAAAATTTTCTTTTATAATAATAACATCTTTTATAATTTTAAATTAACATTTTTTATTTAAGTATTATATATTTGTAAAAAATATTATTTAATATCCTTATTCATGTTTATTAAGTATTTTAAACTAATTTTAATAAATATTTTATATTTTAAAAAAAGTATAAATAATATTCTTATTTATATAATTTTATTATAAAAAAAATTAATTGCTATAAATTAAAAATATTACTATTAGATAACTAAAATAAAATAAAATTAATTCTTATAAATTATTTATTAAAAATTTAATATAATTAGTATTTTTGAAACTTTAATAATTTAGATAATTAGATTATTTAAATCCTAAATAATCATAGGATTTTTATTGAAAATGTTAAATCATATATTAATAATGTGTAATATTTTGTAACTTTAATAAATATTTCATATTTTTAAGAATAATCATAAGTAATATTTCATTCATATAATTTTATCATAAAAATCAATCATTATAAATTAAAACTATTAATGTTATATTATTAAAATAAAATAGAATTAGTTTTGGCAAATTT
This sequence comes from Dalechampia spathulata, assembly GCA_948192965.1. Classification (NCBI taxonomy): domain Eukaryota; kingdom Viridiplantae; phylum Streptophyta; class Magnoliopsida; order Malpighiales; family Euphorbiaceae; genus Dalechampia; species Dalechampia spathulata. The sequence continues at coordinate 5,412 of CANYBF013400447.1, forward strand.
AGATTATTTAATAAATTTTTATTTTCTTAAAACTAATCATTTCTAATAAAAATAATTCATATTTATATTTAATTTTGAATAGAATACTTAGATAGAAATTAATTATTATAAATTAAAATTTATACTATTTAACAATTAAAATAAAATTAAAATTAGTTTTAATAAATTTAAAGAAATGACAAAACTATAATTTTACTTGTTCATCTTCTCTTTTACAATATTTATTAAAAATTCGAGAGGTGTGCTCAATCAATTTATTTCACTTGACTTTTATCGTATGAATTTCAAAATATTAAGGTATATATTAATAATATGAAATATTTTGTAACTTTAATAAATATATCATAAAATATAAAATAATTATTAATTAATAAATACAAATCAAATTAATAGTATTTATCTTTGAATAAAATTTGTTTACGTTAAAAATTAGATAATGTAATATAAAATATAAAATATAAAATAATTATTAATTAATAAATATAAATAAAATTAGTAGTATTTATCTTTGAATAAAATTTATTTAGATAAAAATTAGATAATAAATAATAAATAATAAATAATAAATAATTAATAAAAATAAATAAATCAATTATTTTTGAATAAAATTTGTTTAGATAAAAATAAGATAAGATAATATAACATATAAAGTAATTAATAATAAATAAATTAAATATTTTAGAAAATAAAAATTTATGAAAAAGGGTAAAACTGTCTTTTCTGAAAGTCCTGTTGAGATATGACAATACACGTGCTCGGTTTATAGTGGTTCGACATAACTCTTTGCCTACGTCCACTTCTCCTAAGTCTCAACTTAGGGTTCAACTAAACCAATCAATCAATACAACAAATGGATTTCTCAACTAGAATCAAAAATCTCGGTGTTTTCAAGGCACATACTCAAACCTTTACAATTAATATCAATACTCATAATAATCAACTCTCAATTACAAAGTTAATACCCTAGCATTAATCACACACAAATCCAAGATTATAATAATAAATACTTAAGTTGTGAAAGATAAAGTACAATGAGAGCTTGAATCACAAATGTAACCAAGATTAAGTTTGCATCCAAGAAACTTACTTGAATAGGCTAAATGAACAATGTAGAAGCTCACAAAGAATGAATAGAGATATTAGAGATGCAATAATGTAACCTATCTTACAAATAGATCTGTTACAAAGCTTTTAAAAACTTTCTAGGAATGTGCATATGACCGTACCAATACTCGTACACCTGTACCACTACTTAAAACACAATTCAAATTTTGGCCAAATGGTTGGTACGCCCGTACCATAGAGTTAGTACACCCATATTGAGCTCTCGGCAAGCTTTCAATCAAAACACAAAATGTGGTATAGCCATACTACATAGTTAGACCGCTCGTACTGAGCTCTTAGTAAGTTTTCAATCAAAATATAAAATGTAGTACGACCGTACCAGAACTAGTACGCTCGTACTGCATACTAAAAATGCAAATAGACTTGGTACGGTTAACCATATGCCTGTACCACATAAGCACTAATATGGTATGTCAGTACCAAACCTGGTACGCCCATACCAAACTCAACATGTCAAAGCAAACTTGATACGGTCAACTGTATGCCTGCACCACACAGAAAACAGCAATGGTATGCCCGTACGAATACTCGTACACCTATACCAACATCAAAATCAACATTTTAAATTCAAATTAACTTAAATTGATTTTGTAAAATACGTACATCAAAATCATAAGGCTAACATTCTCCCCTTTTTGATATTGATAATCAATTTAAGTTTAATTTACAAAAACATACAAAATTTATCAATTTTGAAAATCTCCCCCTTTGTTTTAAAATTAATGTAATAAAAATCAATTCATTAATCCAATCATAAAGAAAATGGGAAAATCATAGCCAGAGCAAATCAAATATGATCAAACCAAAATACAAATGATCAAATCAAAATAAGAAATGACATAAATGATCAAATATTATATATAAATAAAAGTTAAAGTCAACTAAAATAAAAACATCTATTAAATCTCTAAATATCTAAATATCTCTCCCTTTTTCAATATGAAAAACAATCACTGAGGACTAGGAAGAGGGATAAATGGATCTAAAATAGTACTGATGGATTGTAAAGTAATAGAGGTGGTCATCTGAAAATTCTGAAACTTAGTAATGTACTGATCCAGATGCTGGTCAATAGAGTCAAACCGCTGATCAAAATGGTCAAAGCGTCGCTCGAAACCATCAAGTCGAGTGTTGAGCACCGTAAACTGTTATACAATTAAATCAATAACAAAGGAAAGAGTAGCAGTAGTAGGATTAGCAACAATAGTGGAAGGATCAATAGGATTAGGAATAGCAGCGCTAGAAGAGGATCCATCCTCAAACTATCTTTGATGTTTGCGGTTGAGGGCCACCTATCGTATGGCATCAAACGAGTAGAATCTATGGGGATATAAAGATTAGCAAGGGTGTCCTCTGGGATAGGCACCTGCATATGCTTGCAAACCTTGACAGCTCTACTTCTATATAGAGCCACAATATCATTGGGAAGACCTAATGCTAAAAGGTGCTTGAGTCACCTCTTGATGTACTCAGAATGAATGGCATGCTCGTTAGTGCTATCACGTTCATTGAGCATGGAGTGCTCAATGAATGACATGTCTAAATTAGGACCCTTAGGTCTGAGGGTAGGAGGAGAATTAGCTGGATAGGCTTTTAGATGATAGCACATGTGGTGAATGAGAGAACCAAAAAGAATAGCTTTGCCAGGTTGTTTCTGCATGCTGACTTTATGAAATGAAGTTTGAAGCTAGCGCCCAGATTGCATGGGAGTGCCTGTGACCATCGAGTAAAGGAAAAAAAGGTCAGGGCCAGTAACTGTGTCATTCAACTCTGATTGCCCGAATATAAGATAGATGATTAATTGATTATAGTAATAGAGGGCAGGAGACTTAAGACAGGAGGTTTTCAGCCTTGAAGGATGGAAGGAAGTATTAAGGGCGATCTCCCTCCAGAAAGCATTATGATCAAAGACCATGAAAGAACAATCATATGACATATCCAGTCGAAATATCTATAAAAACTTAAGTACAACAGACTGTATGAAATGGTTATTGAGAAACATGAAATTGGACCAACTGATGTTAGCCAAGAAATGTTTAACATCAGTCTTCAATCCCAATTGATGAAGAGTGGAGATGCAAGCAAAACATGAGTGAGAGAAAGTTTTCTCACTCAGAATAAACTGCTTAATGGCAAGAATAGGGGTATTAGCCTAAGGGCCAAATCCCTAAGGAATAGAGTGTTTGACTCTATCTCATCCTTGAGATAAAGAGCCACCACAAGACTCAGAAGCTAACATAGTAAAAATCAAAAGGTTTTTCAGAAAAATAGAATTTTTCAGAATTTTGACAGAGGTTCAACTGATTTTTGAAAAACACCAAAAATTTGACCTATACAAAACTCTACCAAAATTTAAACATAGCACAATAACACAATCATAAGCAAATTACTCTAAAGAACCTAGTTAAAAAAATGAGTAAAATTAGTAGAAAATCATAAAAATAAAATAGGTTCAAAAACTCAATAAAAAGTGAAAAATCAAACAAAAAACCTTAGATTTTATGAGTGAATGGATCGAAAATCAAGAGTAGAGGAGTGGGGAATGTGATTTCGAGTGATTTGAGACAATTTAAAGGGATTTGGTGATTGAAAAATCAAAGAGAAATGGAATGAACAGTAGTGACGATCGGTAAGAAAAGTAGGTTAAAATAGGGTTTTTGAGTCGCATATGGTCGTACTGACTTAAAAATCTTGAAAATTTTGAAAGAAATATATCACGTACGGGTGTACCAAATTTGCATATGATCGTACGAGAGCTTTAGCAGAAATTTGTATTTTGAAAGAATTAGTGGTACGGACTTACAAACTTTTTATACGGTCGTACCATCACTTTGGCAGAATTTATAATTTTTAAAGCTTTAGTCGTACAAGTGTACCAAATTAGGTATGTCTATACTAGCCAATGTATAGGCATACCATTTGAGATGTATGGTCGTACAGAGCTTTTGGAAGATTTTGAAAATTTAGGATTAGATGCTGTACGGGCATACAGGTTGGTGTATGGCCATATGGGCCAAAAAATGTTTGAAGGAATTTTGAGATTTTTCCTAGAATTTCCTAACGTTCACCATACATTCCTACTTCAAAAATGATCCATCTATCATCCCTAGTTCATGTTTGATAAAATTTAAACATTCTTTACTTATGGGTTTTGTAAAAATATCCATAAATTGGTGAGTTGTATGAATGAATTCTAATATAACTTTCCCTTTTTGCATATTATCACGCAAGAAATGATGCCTAATGTCTATATGCTTACTCCTAGAATGTTGTATGGGATTTTTAGATAAGTTTATTGCACTAGTGTTATCACACTTAATAGAAGTACTTGCATACATATATTATAATCTCTTAATTGTTGTTGAATCTATGAAACTTGAGCACAACAACAACTAATAGATATGTATTCAGCCTCAACTGTTGATAATGAAACATAATTTTACTTCTTGCTAAACCAACAAACC
>CANYBF013400600.1:0-11045 GCA_948192965.1 Dalechampia spathulata
CCTTAAGCTTCTTATTATCTCATCAATAAAAACTTCATTTAACCTTAATTAGAAGTAAATTTATTAAGTCATACTTAAACTTTATCATTCAATTCAAAATTCTTAAGTCATATACTCTTAAAGTGACCTTAAGCCATAAATCATCCATTTTAGCTTATCTTAAGCTTATTTTTCTTTATCCTCTTTATTAAAAATCTTCTATTTTTAGTAAATTATCATCTAAATCTCATTTTAAGCTTAGTATCCATTAATTTTTCCATTTATTGATTCAGCCAACACACTCACCCACACAACATAAATCCTTTTATTTCATGTGTCTTTACAATCCTAAGCCTTCTAATCATCAAATCAAAACCAAAAACCATCAAATATTATGAGTACCATTCGACCAAAACTTAAATCCCACCAAAATTTCATAAAATCATTCAATCAATCACTAATTCATACTTACTCATACTCACCTTTAACCCAATAACCAAATCTCCACCTAAAACAACCTCCTTGCACTTATGCTTTGGATTTGTATGTTTCTTCTCCTTTTTGATTTCCACTTTGTAGATCTGCAACTTTAACCCATATGCATGCACTAAAATAAGTTAGATCTAACCATAGAAAGAAGATTTAGTTCATAGAAGTTTCAGTTTTTCATCAAAATATATGATTTTTCATGATTTTTGAGTACAACTTGAAAATCCATGAAAGAAGGGTTTCGGTCTTCATTAAAACAAAGAAAAACAGAAAGTTTTTTGACCTTACCTTAAAGTATTCACATTAAACTAGTAAAATCATGAAGGATCCGGACCAAAAGAGGATGAAAAACTCGTAAACTCTAACTTCTCAAAGAGAGTAGCTTCGGTTTTAAGGCTTTAGGAAATGAAGCACTCGATCACTACTTGAAAGTTAAGAAAATGGAACCATTTTGACATAAAATTGCATTAAACACATTTACCTTAGATAGTATTTGAGGTCTGAAGAAAAAAAAGGATAAAGATTTAGCCTTGATGCTTCAAATGGACATGCATGCGCTCCTTAAGGTATTTTGAAGGAAAAGGAAGTCTTTTGCCTTTTTCTAAAGCTAGTTGCTTAGATCTTGTAAGATTTATGAAGTGGCAAAAGAAATATGAAGAAGGAATGAAGAAGAGGTTGACTTTTTTGAGGAAAAAGGAAGAAAACCCAAGTGATGAAATGAAAGAAGAAGATAAGAAAGAGATAACATGGAAAATGAGAGGTTAGGAGAGAAAATGAGGTATGGATGAAAGGATTTCAGCCAAATGGGTAATTGATGAATAATTAAGTGAAATGAAATACAAATGAGAGGAAAATTTTGGATGGATGAATTTCATTTGGACAAATTCTCACTTTAGTCCCTAAACAACACCAAACTATCCTTTTTAGCCCCTAAACTTAAGTATTTTCTTGCATTTATTTTTAAATCCTCCAATCATAACTTAAGTTTCATTTTAAACACTTAAAATATATTCTAATACCTTCTATTTTAATTACAAATACCATCCATCAATTCTCCAAACCAATTAAATTAATATTCCTACATTCTCTCTCCATCCATTAACACCTTTTCCAAAACTACTTTTCCAATTTCCTATATAACTTTTTCAAATACCAATCTCACTTCTATTTATTTATTTTAATTCAAATATGCCTTGAATTACCCCATTTTAATCACATATTCATCTATTTAGTTATTTTCATATTATTAATTTAATTATCATGTATTAATGACATCAAAATACCACTTTATGACATCATCACGTCATCTAACTTTAAAATTACTAATTTTACTTTTCCAATATTTACATTTTATTATTTAATCATACTAACTCATCATTAATTCATAATTATTCATTTTCTAAGAAAAATCAATTTATTTCACTTGCTTACATCATCATTACTCAATGATGACATCATAAATAATTTTTAATTGAATTTTTCTAAAATTTGCATATACCTAATTTAAGTTAGCACAAATACTTTGAGCATAGTCAATTAATAAAATTAAGTATTTTTAACATCGAAAACATCGATTTAGTACCGTTCAGGGGTCATTTCAGTGGTTTTGGCAAAATTTTCAATTTCATCATTTCAACTATAAACTTTAATCTTATCATATGCTTATCATCATAATGATAATTTCACATTATTTTCACATCAATAGCATATAAAACATAACATTCCAAGTATTTCTATGAATGCGACATGTGTGCTCATTTTAGGATGTGACAACCTTTACCACTCACTGCCTTATACCGTTAACTGTTGATGATTCCTAAAAAATAGATGCTAGGTATAGTCTTATATTGATGATTCTGTTAAGTTAGATAGGTTATGGACAATGTGGTATGGGACCTTAACCTATTCTTACCAAACTAAAGCCTATGTATTTAACCATAGCAATATTTTAAAACTAGGATCATATATTTGCATGCTATGTGGATCTATGCCTTATTATATCAGTGAATTTGCCTAAATCCGACCTATTTTCCAACCTCATATTGCAGTACTAAGAGTCAAAATATTCTCATAATTCTGTATTGGTTGCATAACCACATGCCTATTGTCACACCCAGCCCCTCCCATAGCATGACTATCGATCATCCCCAAGGGAAAACCACTACTCATATCACAAGGGATACATCATCTATATAATCTATTAAAGTTTGTATGGGTACATGTCCCTGTATTAAGTGGCGAAAAGAAGTGACAGTGTGGCTTAAATATATAAGACACATCGTACCCCAGAAAGAATCATTCATTCATGCAATTCATATCGACAAGCAACTCAATTATATTATATACATACGATACAAGTCATACAACAGGGTTCATATAATTCCTATGCAGATACACCATAAAATACAGAGTAGACTACTGCCACTAGGATCATAGAACTACTCTAACAAAAATGACTCAGAGTATGCCCCTGAGGTCCCATACCACTTCGAGAATAACCTTCTCTGCTGACAACCTCTATCACTACTTCTCTGACCGCTCTCCCGAGGGCTCTGAACCTACGTTCATCAAATGATAAATGCTGAGTATAAAACTCAATGATGCTAAGCAAATATAAATCATAACACAGATATAAACACATGGCAAACCATCATAAACATCATATAGCAAACATTACAATTTATCAATACATGCAATGCGAATGCAACTATGCCTTGCAGTCTCCCTCATCCTCATTCCACTCATTCACTCTTATTTTCCTGTGATTGTGCACATTCCTTTCACACATACTGGGTCCCTATAGATACTGGTTCTCATCTCCCGAATGAGGGCATATAAACATGTGGTCCTATGCACCCATTTTGCTACTATAGGTCTCAAGACTCATCTCTCTTTTGGGAGGGCAATAATCTAAATGATTCTGTTAGGAATCCCATCATCATTATTTGACCCAGTATGCCCAGAACTTAGCTCTGCACTCATTACTCTCTTTCTTTTCTCTCTTTTCTTTTCATCCTTCATCATGATGCATGCCATGAACATATTATGTGCACTTATGCTTCATACCATAAAGAGGGGTACATCCATTCCATCATATCAATAAGCCACAATACCATGAAGCAATGAAAACATCAAGTCCAAGCATAACAAGCACAAGTGTCAACATAACTCGTCAAAACAAATACATATCAACACCAACCTCATGCTTAGACTTTACGTAAGTCTCAAGGCATAGAAATAAGCTGAAGAATGACGATAAGCATAAAACCAAGACAACTATAGCACTAACAACACTCCTAGCATAAACCTGTAGTAGGAAGACTTCTAGTACAATCCTGTTAGAATCATCCGTTATCGTCAACTTCAAGCTCTAGTACTCTTCCCAGGCTTATAAACACTGACTCTAATGTTTAGAAGGGTTTAAGAAAGAAGAAGGTGATAGAAAACTAAGAAAAGGCTTAATACTTATCCTTTGACCCATCAAACTTAAGTCACGTACGGCCGTACGGATCCTGGTACGCTCGTACCGAACTAAAACTCCTGACAAGCTTATTTTCCTGTGAGGGACGGTACACCCGTACCATATTTGGTACGCCCGTATGTCCACAATCCACCTGATAAACAAAATTTCTTGCGAGTACGCGTACGGCCGGACACCCCTTTGGTACGCTCGTACGGTCTCCAGGAGCCTAACTCCCTCAACTCCCCTATTTTCGTACGCCCATACGGTGACCCGTACGCCCGTACCACACTCAATCTTCCTTCTTCCACTCTTCCTAGGCTCATTCCTAAAATACCTAACTCCTAATTCAAATATAAAAACTTCTAAAACCTCACGCATAACATGCTAAACTCAGTGTTCACAACTTATACTATAAAGAAATCTCAATAAGGCGGCAACACCCTCTCTATCCGTCATTATCAATGTATACCACATCAATGCATACACACACATACACTCACAATAACAATCATAACAAGTAAGCAAGGTCATATCTCACTTATCAAACACATCAAGATATATATGAATACGTATACGTCCTATCAGTAATAGACACTAATAACACAAGATAACCAGGGTCTCAAATGCAGGTGTGACAACTCTCTCCCCCTAAAAGGAATTTCATTCCTAAAATTCTAACCTAAACTACTAGGAAACAAATGGGGATATTGCTCTCTCATCATGGATTCCTGATCCCAAGTGGCGTCTTGTTCTGTATGATGGTTTCATAAGACCTTTACTAGAGGAATCTGCTTGTTCCTCAATTGTTTAGTCTCCCTGGCCAAAATCTGTATCGGCTCTTCACTGTAAGATAAGTTTTACTGTACCTTAATAGCATCAACTGGAATAACATGAGAAGGATCTGATCTGTAATGCCTTAGCATTGAAACTTGGAATACGTTATGAATATGATCCAGCTCGGGTGGCAAAGCTAATCTATAGGCTAACGGTGTTACTCATTCCAACACCTCATATGGTCCAATGAAACGAGGACTCAATTTCCCTTTTTGATAAAACCTCAAAAGCCTTTTCCATGGGGATACCTTCAGAAATACCTTATTTCTAACCTTATACTCTATATCCCATCTTCTTAGATCTATATAAGATTTATACCTATCCGATGCTGCCTTCAATCTAGCCTTAATCAGTTGTACTTGCTCCACTGCCTGTCATACCAATTCAGGACCAACTAGTCATTGTTCACCAACCTCATCCCAGTGTAGAGGTGTTCTGCATCATCTACCGTACAATGCCTTATAAGGAGCCATCTGTATACTGGACTGATAGTTGTTATTATAGGTGAACTCAATCAATGGTAAGTAATGATCCCAACTACCTGCCCATTCCATAACACAAGCACATAGCATATCCTCCAAGATCTGGATCACTCTCTCTGACTGGTCATCGGTCTGAGGGTGAAATGCAGTACTAAATTGTACTCGTGTGCCTAAAGCCCTCTGAAAGGTACCCCAAAATTGTGACGTAAATCATGAATCTCTGTCAGACACTATAGAGGATGGAATCCCATGCAACCAAACAATCTCATCAATATACAGTCCTACTAACCTTTCCAGGCTATAATCCATATGCATAGGTAGGAAGTAAGCTGTCTTTATCAATCTGTCCACTATTACCCATACTGCATCATGCCTATTCAGTATCATGGGTAACCCTGTAACGAAATCCATAGTAATCCGGTCCCATTTCCATTCTGGCACAGGTAATGGACTAAGTAATCCTGCTGGTACTTGATGTTCTGCTTTAATTTGCTGACATACCAGACACTTAGCCACATATTCAGCGATATTAGTCTTCATACCAATCCACCAGTAGCACTATTTTAAGTCCCGATACATCTTTGCACTACCTGGATGATATGAATATGTGGAACTGTGAGCTTCTGCTAAAATATGCTTCTTCAGCTCCTCGTCTACTAGAATGTATAGTCTATCTTTGTGTCTCAGATTACCATTACTGTATACCATAAAAAGTACAGTCCTACCCATCTGTACTTTCTGTAGCTGCTTCTGATACTCCTCATCATTCACTGCACTTCTCTGAATCTGTTCTATCAAAATCGATTTTACTTGCAACTGTAACTATTTTACGATACAATCAGGTCACATTACAAAGGAAGCATTCAACTATCGTACCTCTCAAACTAGCATTAATGATGACTGTCTCAATCCTGCAAACACTTTACGGCTTAATGCATCATCTACTGAATTAGCTTTCCCCGGATGATAATCGATCACACAATCGTAATCCTTTATTAATTCAAGCCAGCAGCATTACCTTAAATTCAATTCCTTCTGCGTGCCCAAGTACTTCAAACTCTTATGATCGGTGTACAAGTAACATAACTCTCCATACAAGTAATGTCGCCAAATCTTCAGTGCAAAAACAATGGCGGCTAACTCCAAATCATAAGTCGGGTAGTTCTTCTCATGTGGCTTCAATTGTCTCAAAGCATACGCAATCACTTTATCGTCTTGCATGAGGATACATCCTAAACCATTGAGCAAAGCATCATTGTATATCATAAATGTCATACCTGGCATCAGTAACGTCAAAACCAGAGCTTGAGTTAAACACGCCTTTAATTGGTAAAAACTCCTTTGACATTTGTCTGTCCATAGGAAAGGAATATCCTTCTATAGAAGAGTCGTCAACGGTATTGTAAGCATCGAAAAGCCCTTAACAAATCGTCTGTAATATCTAGCTAATCCTAGAAAGCTACGAACCTCACTAACATTCTGTGGCATCAGTAAATCAAGTATGGCTTCTACCTTACTCGGATCTACTCGGATTCCCTCAACTGAAATAATATGTCCTAAAAATGCCACTTGCTCTAGCCAAAAATCATATTTGGAAAACTTACTATATAGCCGCTTCTCTCATAACCGTTGCAATACTAACCTCAAGTGCTTATCATTATCGTCTCGAGTCTTCAAATACACCAGAATGTCATCAATGAACACGACTACAAATTGATCTAAGCAATCTGTGAAAACTATATTCATTAATGCCATAAATGCTGCAGGTGCATTTGTTAATCTAAATGGCATCACTAAGAACTTGTAATGCCCATAGCGAGTCCGGAAAGCTGTTCTTGCTATACTCCCTTCTTGAACCCAAAGTTGGTGATATCCTGATCTCAAATCAATTTTAAAGAAGATTACAGCATCTTTCAATTGATCAAAAAAATCATCAATTCAGGGTAAAGGATATTTATTCTTAACTGTTACCCTGTTCAACTGTCGGTAGTCAATACACATTCTCATTGTCCCATCTTTCTTCTTCACGAAGAGTACCGGTGCACCCTACGATGAAACACTCAGCCTGATGAAACCCTTATTCAATAATTCTTGCAACTGTATCTTTAATTCCCTTAATTCAAGTGGTGCCATATGATACGGTGTCATAGAGATCAGTTCAGTACCCGGTAACACCTCTATTTCAAATTCAACCTCTCACTCGGGTGGCAGTTCTAACAATTCTTCTGGGAATACATCCGGAAAGTCACATACCATCAAAATATCAGCTATCTGTACTTCCTTCTATCTCACAGTTGTTATGTGAGCTAACACTATATAACAACCCTGTCGTAATAATCTCTAAGCTACCATAGCAAAAATCACTCTGGCAGTTACTGACGGCACATTACCCCGTATTATTACTATATCATGTTCTGGCTGCTAAAGGGTTACTATTTTCTGATGACAATCCATTACTGCCTTATACCTAGCTAACCAATCTATACCCAGAATAATATCGTACTCGCAAGATGGCATCTCTACTAAATCCGATGCGAAGCATACATCATGAATAATTAGTGGACACTGTCTATACACCCTATCGACTACCACATCCCTTCCTAAAGGACTTGATACCGCTATCTCATAACCTAATCCCTCAAATGGCATATTAAGTAATCAAACAAATCCCTCATTAATATAAGAATGGGAAGAACCAAGATCAAATAAAACCAATGCGTCATGACCAGAGATAAGAGCATTACCAATCACTACAGCTGAGGCACGTCGATCATCCTATTGCACCAAATTATACACTCTAGCTAGAGCCCCAACATTCTAATTTACTGACTCCTGACTGGTGCCATGACCTCCTCCATCATGACCTCTTCCTCTGCCTCTGCCTCTCTCAGAACCCTGGAAACTCCCGGTACTAGGTTGAGCTATCGGACCTTGTTGATAAGATCTCCCTTCTGGCGCAATGTGCACAGGCATATCATATCGTGCAGGACACTCTCTAGCATAGTGACTAGCTCTATCACAATGATAACACAAGTCGGTACCCATCTGACAAGCCCCATGATGTGCTCGGCCACAAGTACGGCATGAACCTGGTCCTATACCTGAACTACCACTGTGCACTAAGGATTGCCCACTCTGTGCCTGTCGGGGTGGCAAGGGTCTAACATTAATTGGTCACAGGGAAAAGGAACCTCTAAACTTACCCCTCTTCTAATACCCTGTTGAAGAACTTCTTAGTAACTCAGAATGGGCATTCTCCTCTTGTATCATCTGCTCTTGGTTCAAGGCGTTAGCCATCAATGCTAAAAAATATGTGTAGTTAAAATCCTAAACCAATGCTTAGATCCAGAAATTCAAACCCTATTCAAATCTTTTACATCTCTCACGACCCGAAGTTAGAATGTTGGTCGCATAATAGGCTAACCGGGTGAACTCCCTCTCATAATCTGCAACTGACATATCCCCCTGTCTCAAGTTAAGGAACTCATTAAACTTCTGATCAGTATATGCTATAGGCATATATTTCTGATGGAATTCCCTCTGAAATTCATCCCATGTCAGTACCGGAGGGTCTGCCATGCTATGCAAAATGGTCTTCCACCATTCGTATGCATCCTCCTGTAATAAGGAAATAGTATACTCGAACCTTGCTATCTCGAGGCACTTCAGTTGACGTAAAACTCTTTGGGTCTTTTCTAACCACATCTCAGCTTCATACGCATCCATTGTACCAACAAAATCAGTAGCCCCATATGACTTCAACTTCGTAAAATCTAACTTATACTCCTCCCTTGGTTCTGACTGGGGTGGCGCTAGAGTAATAGGTAAAGTCTGACCCTATGCCCATAAATATTGAACAAACTGAGCAAACTGAGTTACTATCATATCAACTATTGAAGCATCGGCTCTGTCAACCCGAGGTGCCCTCTCACTGGGTCCCCCTGTTCCTCCTGTCTTGGCTGTCTCTCAACCCTGTCCCATGTACCTGACGTGCTCTCCTAGGGATTAAAGTTATCCCCTCCTTCTTCACCCACTATGATAGCCCGATCGGTCATAGAATCTAATCTGTAACATAATAACATAACTTATAACAGTGAGCAGCGGTAAGGACGGGTAACTCCCCATGTGTAGCTTGTTAATCATTGGCAGTAGTCCTAACTGACAGACAAGGTACATAGTGAGCTAAACCATAGCTCTGATACCACTTAAACATGTCACACCCAGCCCATACTTGGGGTAACATGCTCCCATAGCATGAGTATCGATATTCCCTAAAGGAAAATGACTACTCATACCATAAGGGATACACCGTCTATATAATCTATTAAAGTTTGTATAGGTACATGTCCTTGTATTATGTGGCGAAAAGAAGTGACAGCATGGCTTAAATATATAAAACACATCGTACCCCGAAAAGCAATCATTCATTCATGCAATTCATATCGACAAGCAACTCAATTATATTATATACATATGATACAAGTCATACAACAGGGTTCATACAATTCCTATGCAGACACTACAAAATACAGAGTAGACTACTATCACTAGGATTACAAAACTACTCTAATAAAAATGACTCAGAGTATGCCCCTGAGGTCCCGTACCACTTCGAGAATAACCTTCACTGCTGACAACCTTTATCACTACTTCTCTGACCGCTCTCCCGAGGGCTCTGAACCTACATTCATCAAGTGATAAACGCTGAGTATAAAACTCAGTGGTGCTAGGCAAATATAAATCATAACACAGATATAAACACATAGCAAACCATCATAAACATCATATAGCAAACATTGCAATTTATCAATACATGCAATGCGAATGCAACTATGCCTTACAGTCTCCCTCATCCTCATTCCACTCATTCACTCTTGTTTTCCTGTGATTGTGCACATTCCTTTCACACATATTAGATCCTTGTAGATATCGGTACTCATCTCCCGAATGAGGGCATATAAACATATGGTGCTATACACCCATTTTCCTACTATAGGTCTCGAGACTCATCTCCTTTTTAGGAGGGCAATAATCTAAATGATTCTGTTAAGAATCCCATCATCATTATTTGACCTAGTATGCCCATAGCTTAGTTCTGCACTCATTACTCTCTTTCTTTTCTCTCTTTTCTTTTCATCCTTCGTAATGATGCATGCCATGAACATATTATGTGCACTTACACTTCATACCATAAAGAGGGGTACATCCATTCCATCATATCAATAAGCCATAATACCATGAAGCAATGAAAACATTAAGTCCAAGCATAACAAGCACAAGTGTCAACATAACTCATCAAAATAAATACATATCAACATTAACCTCATGCTTAGACTTTATGTAAGTCTCAAGGCATGGAAATAAGCTGAAGCATCATGACAAGCATAAAATCAATACAACCATAGCACTATGTCAGCGTCGATTTCTACCGGGGCCCAGAGCGAGGCTTGCAAAAGTCACGGACCGGGGACCGCACTTGGAGCGAAAGCACAGTCTTCCTAAGGGGTTCCCTTAGGGAATGATACGGACTCAAAAGAGTCACAAGAGAGTCACCACCGGATTGTTCTAAATTGGTCCAACTGACCCATAGCATGAGAGCTAGTTAAACCCTTCAAAGATTGGGTTCGGGTGGTGGAGATCTATTCTATGAGTTTCCAAAATCGATTTTACCATTTTAGTTGGAATTAATTACCCTAAGCAGGCAAGCATACAAGCATAATTATAAACACACAGCGCGTCATGTGAATTGTCGTTGTAAGGTTGCACGTAGAATGTCATATAAAGCTATATGGCATTTA
>CANYBF013400993.1:0-13340 GCA_948192965.1 Dalechampia spathulata
GACATCTCATGTCATGATGAATGAGAATCATCCCTAAATAGGAAGTGTAATATGTGCTGATCTTCCCATATTAATAATGTCCATTCTTATTAATACTATGATCAGGGATATTTAGATATTGAACATTTGCATACAATAAGATTCTCATTCCATAAACTCTTTATGGATTCTTCTACACTGGTCCAATATCATGGACTTTAATATATAGTTTAATACTCCAAGTAAAACAAGTTCATTTAAAACATTGTACTATATAATGAATAATGCCTTTATTAATGAAAATGTATAGTACAAATACACATGATGCTCTAGAGCATACACCAACATATTCCATGGGCATACTCTTATCATAATAATATGAACATGCCTGTATTGCTCTGCTAAGAGTCGGAATCCTTTCATGATTCTGTATGGTTGTACAACCTCATACCTATTCCATGGGCATACTTTTATCATAACAATATGAACATGCCCGTATTGCTCTGCTAAGAGTCGAAATCCATTCATGATTCTGTATGGTTGCATAACCTCATGCTTATTCCCTGGGCATACTCTTATCATAACAATATGATCATGCTCATATTACTCTGCTAAGAGTCAGAATCCTTTCATGATTTTGTATGGTTGCATAACCTCATGCCTATTCCATGGGCATAGTCTTATTATAACAATATGAACATGCCCGTATTGCTTTGCTAAGAGTCGAAATCCTTTCATGATTCCGTTTGGTTGCACAACCTCATACCGATTCCATCGGCATTCTCTTATCATTGCAATATGATTAGGTCAAAATGCTATCAGGTTTTCACTGTAATCCCTTCTATGATCGGGCAACGATCAACCCTTTTGGTTGCCTTATCGAGAGAATTGCACCTCAAGTTCCCAGTGTAACTCTGGGTTAGTATCCCTACCTAGGAAAGGAGAACTTGGATTGACTAAATCTCGTGGAGGTATAAGGTTGGAAAGGAGCGCTGCTACATGTTATGTGTTCATTAACCATTTTCATGTTTTCAGCCAAACACGCATACATGCATACTCATGCAATTTCCTAACAAATTTTGCTTTTGCAGCCATAATGCTGGATATTTCCTAGCATAAGACACACATACATCCTACATGACACATCACATGGACCCATGCATACACATGCTAACTTGCTTTGTTGCAGCCATAACATCCCATATTTCCTAGCATAGGTCACACATACATACTACGTGTCACATCATGTGCACCATACACAACATTATATGCATACTCATGCATCCATGCTAATCCTTTCTATCATGTACAAAATGATGTCAGACTTATAGAATGCAAGGAATGTCATATCATCATCTGCTCTTACTGCCTCAACACTGGATGAGGCCACTCTCGCTGCAATTCAGAAGCTCATCGATCAGTCTATGGCCAAGCTCTTGAATGATGACTTCAAGACTCTCTTGCAACAATAGATCTAGGAGGCTCTCAGTCCTGTAGAATTCATTACCCCGCCAGCTCCGATCAAGGAAAAGGGGAAAGGTGTCAACATGTATGACATGGAGATTGATGATGACATCTCACTTCATATGCATGATGTTCAGAAATCTGAGACCACTATCTTAGAACAAAAGATCAAACAGCTGCAGACCATCATGAAGACTAAGGGCATGGGGTCTGACCTGGACTTTGATGAGTTCGCGGTCCGAGCTATTAAGGGGCTATCTGCTAAGTTCACGCCCCCTGATGTTCCCAAGTACAACAAAGTTGGGGACTCGAAGAATCATTTGAAGACCTACACCATGTTGATGAGCACTATAGATCTGTCAGATGATCAGATAGTCTGGCTCTTCTTCATCTCACTGGAGGGACCAGCGTTAGCCTGGTATCATAGTCTGAACAAGGCAACCATGGCTAAGTGGAAGCCTCTCTGCACTGCATTCTATAAACAATACAGGTTCAAGTCCAAATTTGATGTAACCTTGATGGACCTGGAAATGGTTAAGCAGAAAACCAATGAGTCTTTTATGGATTACTTTAGTCGTTGGATGGACAAAGCTGCATTAGTCAGATAGAAGCCATCTGAATCTGACATGATCAATAAGCTTATCATGGGGTCACTGCCACTTTACCAGGATAAGCTGAAGTATCAGACGTTCTATACTTTTGAGGACATCTACTCAGTGGGATAACGCATTGAGCAGATCGAGGGTAAGAAAAAGGAGCCTTCCTTCATCAAACCCAAACCCACTGCATACACTCAGATGCAACCAAAACCCCACTACACTAACTCCCTACAAACACTAAAGCCTCATCACATCAATGTTATGCAAACACCAAACCCCCTACTCTAAAACAATACCTCATCCAAGAGATTCTCAGATCTTGGAATGCCACTTTCCAAGGTTTTTGGGGTCTTCTCAAAGCCAAGCTCATTAAACCCCTTGAGCCCAACTTCAAAGCACCACCCCCAGCCTCAGTGGATACCAAAACTTATTGCCACTATCACCAGCATCATGGCCACAACACTGATGACCGTCACTCACTCAGACTTATCATTTAGAACCTCATCGACTCTGGTGAGATCGAAGACCCTAAAAAATCCAAGCCATCAACCAAGATAAAACCGCTGCTAAACTGCCACAAAGCCAACCGTACCTACATGATCCAATCAAGGTTACCAGAATCCATGATCCTTAGCTCCTTCTCTCCCCTCAACAACAAGAGGATTGCTCAGTTACCCACTATTAGCTTTCGCCCTGGTGGTGGATTTGACATTGGTGCCATTGACATATGGTATGACAGCTCTGAGGATGAGTCTGCAAAGAATTCTTCCAAGCTAGAATCATTAGAAGCATAGGCTTCTAACAAGGGTAAGTCGGTCGAGACCCCTAAAGTAGCCAAACCAGCACCTAAACCATCTAAGCAGCAAAAGGGATTAGGTGCCAATAAAATGTCCTCTCGAGTCCGTAACATGACTCAAAGTGGTAAGGTGTTCACTCCTCCCTACCTCGGGAAGAAGCTGGAAGCTCCTAAGAAGCCGATCGAGGCTAGGCCTACCAAGGATGAGGCTGGTCCAAGCAATGTTCCAGCTCCACGGCTAGCTAATCAGGTTACTCAGCTTAATAATTTTGTTGTCAAACAGCTAAAAAAGATGTAGGCTAACATCAGTATTTGGGACTTGGTACTATCCTCTCAACAGCATCGATGGGTTATCGTCGAAGCGCTCTTAAGCATGAGAATCTCTCCCTCTGCTTCTACCTTTAGCATGAAGAGTAAACTGGTAAACCAGGAATTACCATCCAACATGATCACTTTCTCTGACGTGGATTTACCAGCCTAAGGAATCCGCCAAAACAGAGCACTCTTCATCAGGGTGAACATTATGAACTTCTCTACTCCTTATGTCATGGTGGATTAAAGTTCTGACATTAATGTCTGTACACTCAAGGTGTTGCCCAAGCTAGGGGTTCAGCTTTCAGACTTAAAGCCTTGTAAGACTATCATCAGGGCATATGATGAGTCCAAACGGGAGGTTACTGGTACCTTCACTGCCACTGTCATTGATGAGTCCAAATGGGAGGTTACTGGTACCTTCACTGCCACTGTCATTATTGGGCTGATCGAGTCAGTGGTAGAGTTCACAGTCTTGGATATTTTGGTGTCATTTATGCTACTCTTTGAACGACTATGGTTCCATCCCTTGGGAGGTGTGCCATCCACCCTACACTAAAAGATCAAGTTTCCACGTAATGAAGGTGTGGTTACTATCACAGCTGATGATGAGGTTACTCTAGCTTGCATCAGGGAAGATGTCCCCCTCATGACTGGGTTTCAAATTGCTACTATTGGAGAGCCTGAATCTTACTCATACCAACTAAGTCCCACTGTGGAGAGAATGATATGCATGATGAACTATGTGTTTGGCATGGGTTTAGGCTGGTATCAGCAAGGTCCGGTAGAGTTCGACATTCCTACAACCATATGGGAAGAGAGGTACTACATTGGGTTTGATCCCTACACTTTGGGCAAACCAGAAGAGTGCAAGATGGTTCTCTTCATCCAAGGGGAGACACAATATGACCATGCTCCTGAGTTACCTAACTTGGATGATTTCTTTGAGTAACAGTTTGCCATCTTTGGTGATGTCTGTGACCTGTTAGCCCTGACAGTAGCTGGAAAGACTGTTGCTTCTTTCACCATCAACCCTGATGAAGATTTCTAGATCTTTGGTGATGTTGTTGATCTCACCACTGGCCGCCGTGAGTCGGAAATTACTACAGTTGCCACGCTGGGATCCAAGCTGCAGAACTTGGACATTGAGGACCTGCTACTGCCAAAGGTCTACGAGGACATAGCTACGCTGGTGGAGAGTACTTTTGAGGAATTACTATATGAGGACACTGATGTCCCTATTTTTGTTCTGTTTAATGATGATGTAATTCCAAACAAGTATAATACAATAAAGAATAACTGTGCTTATGTTTGTGATGTGTATTCTGATGGCATTGTGTATAAGCATTAGCATTTCATGAGCATTTTTGGGATTAACGCATCATGCATCGAAAATGTTAACATTAACATAGATGACAAGCCATATCTACTCTAGATTGCATCAGATTTGACCTCTGAAGAGAGAATAGAAATAATCAGCACATTGAAAAAGCACCTAAAAGCCTTTGCTCTAGGCTATGAAGACATGCCGGGTATCGACAGGTCCATCATGGAATAAAAAATTCCTACCAAGCCAAGGTTCAAGCCAGTTAAGCAGAAGCTACGATGCCTTCGACTAGAATGGGCACAAAAAGTCAAGGAAGATGTTCAGAAGCATTTGGATGCTAAATTCCTTAAAGTGGTTGACTATCCAGAATGGTTGGCCAATGTGGTTCTAGTTCTCAAGAAAGATGGCAAAGTCAGAGTCTGCGTAGACTACAGGGATCTGAACAAAGCATGCCCAAAGGATGACTTTCCTTTGCCTCATATCGATGTGCTAGTCGATAGTACAGCCGCTAGCGCTATGTACTCCTTCACTGATGGATTCTCAGAGTACAACCAGATCCTGATGGAAATTACAGATAAGGTGAAGATAGCTTTCATCACAGAATGGGGGACCTACTACTACAAGGTCATGCCCTTGGCTTGAAGAACGCAGGTGCCACCTACCAACGAGCTGCAACAACACTGTTGCATGATATAATCCATAAGGAGGTCAAAGTCTATGTTGATGATATGATGGTGAAGTCTCCCACCAGAGAAGAGCATCCAGCTGCTCTTGAAAGATTTCTCACACACGTTAAGAAATATGGACTCAGGTTGAATCCCAAGAAGTGCACATTCATGGTGATATCTGGCAAGCTGTTGGGTCACATTATCAGTCAGAGGGGTATCGAAGTGGATCCTGACAAGGTAAAGTCAATCATTGAGATGCCTATTCTTAGAATTGAGACAGAAGTTAGAGGATTCTTAGGATAGCTCCACTACATCAGTAGATTCATCGCTACGCTCACTACCATGTATGAGCCCATCTTCAAGCTTTTGAGGAAGAACCAGCCTATGGTTTGTGATGAGAACTGCCAGTTTGCATTTGAGAGGGTGAAGCATTACCCCTCTAACCCATCGACCTGCAACCACCTCAACCGGGAAAACCACTATTGCTCTATCTTACCTTAAAAGAGGAATCAATGAGTGCTATGATGGCTCAAGAGAATGAAGCCAGAGTCGAGCATGCTGTCTACTACTTGAGTAAAGAGCTACTACCAACTGAATGCAAGTACAACTCTGTTGAGAAGTTATGCATGGCTATGGTTTGGGTTACTAAGAAACTCAAGCATTACTTCTAGTCATATCAAGTACAGGCAATCTCCAAGCTTGACCCTATGAAGTACTTGTATGCAGCTCCTTCGCTAGTAGGGAAACTCTCCAGGTGGCTGATCCTGTTGTCAGAGTTTGATGTGCAGTACATCCCTACCAAGGTAATCAAAGGCAGAGCGATTGCTGAATTCTTAGCATCTAGGCCAATGGATGGCTCTGAAACCTTTGAACTGGACTTCCCAGACAAGCACTTTGGGGCAATTGCACTTTGACGATGCAGTCAATAGAAGAGGTGCAGGTATATGAGTTGTGCTAATCACTCCTGAAGGTGAACTCATCATGCTTTCTAAGCGGCTATGCTTTTCAGTCACCAATAATATGGCTAAGTATAAAGCATGTTTCTTCAGGCTAGAAGCGTTGCTAATTATAAGTGCCCAAGATGTACAGATATTTGGTGATTCGATGCTAGTCATTCACCAATCCACGACTGAGTGGGATGTCAAAGAAGAGAGGCTCAAGCCTTATGCTGAATACATGAAGCTCATGGTTTACAATTTCAGCTCCTGCCAATTCATTCACATGTCGCGTGAGGAAAATCAGATGGCCAATGCCTTAGTCATACTGGCCTTAGTCTGTGAGCGACTGCAAAGTCAAGCTCAACCTATGTTCATTGAGCAGTCAAGGATTCCTTGCTATGAGGGAGAACGGGTTATGGTGGTAGACCAAACAGATGAGACCTTATGGTACGCTGATATCATGAACTTTCTAAAGACTAGTATTTATCCAGAAGAAGCCAACAGAACTGATAAGCTAGCTCTACGCAGACTAGCAGCCAACTTTACCTGACATCAAGATGTTCTCTACAAAAGAATAGTAGATGGTCTACAACTTCGATGCATATCAGGGAAGGAGATTGAATTAGTCATGCAGACTGTACACGCTAGTGTATACGAGTCCCACATGAATGGATTCACCCTCTATAGAAAAATCCTACACCAAGGATATTTCTGGCTCACTATGGAGTTAGACTGCATATAATTTGCATGAAGATGCCATGAATACCAGATTCACGAGGATTTGAGTCACCTATCACCAGTCGAATTACAGAATTTGACAACGCCTTGGCCATTCTCAGCCTGGGGAATAGACATCATGGGAGAGATTCACCCTAATACTTCTAATGGACATTGGTACATACTGGTGGTGGTGGATTACTTCTCTAAATGGGTGGAGGTAGAATCCTACAGCAAACTAGGGGTAAAGCAAGTTACCAAGTTCATAAAGAAAACTCTCATATACCAATATGGGGTGCCGCATCACTTGGTGTCTGATAATGGAGTGCAATTCCAGGCTCAAGTTATTGACTTGCTGGAAAAGTATGGGATTAAGCACCATCGATTTTCTCCATATCGCCCTCAAGCTAATGGGGCAGTCGAAGCGGCCAATAAGACGATCAAGCGCATCTTGGCCAAGATAGTGAGAACTTATAGGGATTGGCATGAGCAGCTGCCATTTACCTTATAGGGTTATAGAACCACTATGAGGAGTCCTACGAGTGCTACTCCTTACTCCCTGGTTTACAGGACAGAAGCCATATTACCAATTGAAATGGAGCTAAAGTCACTTTGTGTCTTTCTGGAATCCTAGTTGCCAGAAGCTGAGTGGAAAAGGGTCAGATACAAGCAACTGGTTACTATTGATGAGAAGCAACTGTAAGCTCTCTATCATCTACAGCTTTACAAAAAGCGTATGGCAAATGCATTCAACAGAAAAGTCAAACCTGTAGCCATACGAGAAGGCAATTTAGTTCTGAAGCAAGTAAAAATAGCTATCCATGACCCTCATGGAAAGTTCAGGCCTAACTAGGAAGGCCTATTCCAGGTTAAGAAGATCCTCTCCAAAGGCGCTGTCCGCATTTCAGACTTGGAGGGTAATGAATTCTCAAAACCTGTCAACCTTGATCGACTAAAGAAGTATTTTATCTAGAGCAAAAGGTAAAAGAAAAGCCAAATAAAAATGAGAAGCCTAGTGAACCGAAAACCTGCATAGGCAGTTCACACAAAAGTTAAGGCAAAATGGAAAATATTCGCTCGATGAGTTGAAAATCCGCTCGAACAGCTCATGCAAAAGTTAGAGCTCTTAAAAGTAAATTGAGAGCGTTAAAATGGTTGATCAGAAAATCCCGTACGAGACTGGTCAATAACAGGGGTTGAGTCTGATGCACATCCAGGACTTCTGTGTTAATTTTAACATTTTCCATGTAAATGTTTTAATCTCATTAATGCAAATGAAGCATGTGTTCATAAACTTAGCCATAAATTATACAAATCTTAAACACAAAGTGCTATCTTTCTTTATTATACATTATTGCCTAATAATGTCTCGTAGTACAGGACTCAGGCATGGTGCAGCACCCACAGTTTGTACTCATTATCTGTGGCAGATCTAGCTCCAGGAATTTCCACCAGCACTATCCGACAACGAGGCCAAGTCCTCTCCACGTGCTCTACAAAGCGAGGTACTAGCCTTCCTGCCTCAAACTCTGTCAATCAAGGTATAGTCTGCTGATGGTCATACTGACAACAGATCCTAGCAGAACTATAGTATGTGCAACGCTTGAATCCCGGCAGTGGGATACAGTCAATATAGGTTATCACAGTCACATGTTGTATGTGCCACCAGGGACAACTCCACCTGATCTTACTCTCAGGTTCGGTCCCCATCCACTCAGTCTAGCCTTGGAATGTCATCATCTTCGCCTTACTGAAGGCATAACCTCTTCGCATGTGACTATGAGGGAGGTATCTTTGTGGGTCCCCTGCTGGCGGTGCCAAGATCCCAAGCTTCTCTTGAAGTCAGATCTGTTACAAAACAAAATAAAAATAAAAACTTATTGAGTTGAAAACCTTGCAAAAGGCTGCTCAGGCAAAAATAAGAGAAACCCGCTGAGCTGAAAAGGCTGTTCAGGTAAAAGTTAGGGTCTGAAGCTAAATCAGTAGCCCGATGAGCCGAAAACCTTGTAAAAGGCAACTCATGCAAAAATTAAGGCAAAAACATACTTTTCTAAGTTGAAAATCTGCAAAGGCAGCTTATAATTCTCACATGTAGAAGAAGCAAGCTACCACTAAAATGTTCAGATAGTCCCCTCTTCACTTTGTCAAGCCCGATGATCATCTCTACTACGATCATAGGAAAAGGGGTCCGACCCTCCACCATCTGGTCTACTATAGGCCCGATCAATAAATCCCCATGATCGAATGGATCGACGAATAGGAATTATGCCAACAATCTGAATCCAGCTACCCTTAGCCATGAGGGGTCTTCCATTGATTTTAGGCCGCATAGTCAGAAAATAGCAGCAAGATCTACAGAGCTATTTGCAGTCAAGAGTGGCCTCGCCTCCATTGGGCTAACATTAAAAACCCTTATCAGATATGAGAATGCATCTTTGATAGACATTGGCACTGTCAGCATCACCGTCATGCTACAGGAAACTCCGAGGATGGCAGCAAACTCCTCGTACATCGGACATAGTTCCATATGGTCGAACCGGAATACATGAACCTCTGGATCCCAGAATTGAACAACAGCATGTAGGAAAGCATTGTTGATCATGACTTACTGAAAGGTTCTCAAGTATTGGAGTTTGATTTCATTTAGTTGACTCCATTCATTGTTGCCCCAGTAGCGAGAAAGAGCGTGAAAAGCAGACAGTGATTACTGAGTCATTGTAACTTCTACAAAGAAGAGAAAATGAATTATGTTTTGGCAATAAACATAAAACATGGTGTATTTATAGCAGCAAGCAGCTTTGGATTCCATTAATAAATCCAAAAGATACATAGTACAAGCCTTTGTCTATTTTTCATAGTTGGTACGCAACAACCCTAGCGTACTAGGCACGTATTGCCAGACTGTAACATGCCATCTTATTCTAATACAGAAATTACAAAGTTTTGACATCATGCATATGGTAATTTGATGTAATGTCTTCTCTACACATCATCTTCACCAGAGTGGTCTTCATCAGGGCTGGGGCTGTCTGGAACCTTGATATTGTAGCGCTCTAGACGTGCTGTCAGTCACGCAATCTTCTGACCCATCTCGTTTGTCATTCGAGTGTAGTAATCATGCTCCTCTTGCTCCAACTATCTGCTCATTTGCAAACATAAACATGCAGGCACATAAGTCATGCATCCATGCATTTCCATGCACTCGCATTTATAATAGGTACTCATCGCAGATGCGTAACATATAGGGGAACGGGCTCCGTATGTAGCAAATTTTGCTAACATGCACCACCCTGTGGGAGTGCCTACTAATATGCACCCAGGTCCCACTAAGATGTACATAAAAAGTTAGGCCTTTGGTAAAAATTTCAGAATTTTTAAAGGTCATTCGCTCTGCTGAGCCTAATTTTCACGACCCACAGCGTCTGAAAAATCCAGAAAATTAGTCAGAATGCAGCAGACTGATACCCAAAAATTTAGGTATTTTTTTTCTAGACCATTTCAATACCAATTTTACTGATAAATTGTTTTCTCATGTCTGGCAAAGATAGAAAATTGATCCAGCAGATGATCAAAAACAGTTAAACCTTTGACTTCTGGTCAAGCCATTGACCATATAGTGTTGCATTCTGATAGAGGGTCCCAAAGGCAAATTTTGGAGATGGACAACACTTATTTGATGGCGCGAGAATATGATCTAATAGTTGATCACCCCGACCCAACAGAGGGTCACCTTTGGTTCCGCAGCTGAACCACCCGATCCAGCAGAGATCACAGAGTCAAGCCTTTGACTTCAAAACCCTAACGCATAGGCATCTGAATGCCATCGGTCTCATAGTGACCACTGGTCAGCCTTGATCGGAATAACCTGAATGCCAGGCCCCCAGTGAAAGAGCTGGGGTTTTTACTGGTCAAAACCGTCAACCAAAAAATGTTAGAGACCTAGCAGAGGATCCCAAATGCCGTTTTGGAGATATCTGACATTTATATGATGGCACGAGCATTGACCCTATAGATGGTCATCCAGGTCCCACAGTTGACCACTCAATCCAACAGTGATCACAGAATCAAGCCCTTGATTCCCAAAGCCTAGCATTAGGTACCTGAACACTGACTTCAGATAATTTCAAGCCTTGTAGTGTAGCCATCAGTCCTGCCGAGGACCTCAAATCAACATTGATTACTTTAGCCCGAGCATCGGGCTCCCAATGACAGAATTGGGTCATAAGCCTTAGCATGAGCAATAAGTCAGCTTTGATCATCTAGCCCGAGCATTAGGCTCCCAGTGACAGGATTGGGATTCAAGCCTAAATGCGAGCATCCCCACAAGCCTTAGCATGAGCATTAGGCCTTGACACGAGCATCGATAAGGTACCTTCCTTACTTCTTGTGAAAATTCATGTTATGATTAGATCTCATTTTGATGACTTGTAATTATGTCACCTCAAAATGGTCCTGATCAGGGGGCAAATTGTTTACCCTGACGTTTCACCCTCATGCAATTTTGGGTTTCTGTTGATTCGGCTTGGTATTAGTCCTCGATATCAACCCTGATTATGCATATATGCCTCTGTGGCTTCCCCCTAAATATTCTGAGGCATAGAGTACATCATAGTTGGTGCGGCCCACCACGGCGTCTGGCAGGGCCTGTTACCATTATCAGCCTTTTCTGAGCTTTTTGTGCATATAGAGCACATTTCATCTTGCTTACATGAAGCAGAGCAAGTAACATTATCTGTTAAGAAAAATGGCTCAGCAGGGCCTACATGCGGGGCCCATCACCCTCATTAGCTTATTTTGAGTATTCTGTGCATACAGAGTACATAACATGTTGCCTATGCAAGGCAGAGCACATGGCATGCCATATACTACATTTCGGGCACACTACACTGTGGGGCCCACCAGGGGCACTGGTAGGGCCCGCTACCCTACCAACCCATTCTGCATGTTTTGTGCACACAGAACACATTTTCACTGATTCCTGCATGAGGCACAACATTTAGCATGCTAAATGCCACATTCTGGGCTTACTGCATTGTGGGGCCCGCCAAAGGTGCTGGTGGGCCCCACCACCTCTGTTAACCCACTCTGAGTGTTTTGTATGCACAGAACACATTCTACATATTGCCTACGTGAGGCATAACACTTAGCATGCTAAATGCCACATTTTGGGCCATATAGCATTGTGGGCCTGAAATGGGCCCATTAGTGGAACTCATCGTTCGGGGCCAAATTTAGCAAAACTCAAAATTTCAAAGTGACTCAGAATGTTGATTGCATTTCAGTTGACATGTGACACACATTACATTTCACCCATACGAGGTGAAATACATGAATAGGGTGTATAGTACTATGCGTATATAGCAAAATCAGGCTGGCTACGGTGCCTACTTCGGGCACGTATTGTGACTTGTTTCGGTATTGGAATGACTTGATTCAAGTTTTTTGTAGACATGAATTTTGCATATTCATTTTCCATTTGGGCACACTGTTTGCCCACCGTTTGGTCCGTCCAAAATGGCTGCCAACACAGATTTTCCAATACAGCCTGCACAGGCTGGCTAAGGTGCCTACTTCGGGCACGTATTGTGACTTGTTCCTATATCGGAATGGCTTGATACAAGTTTCCATTCCTAAGAGTAAGTTCTAGACATGAATTTTGCATATTCATTTACCATTTGGGCACATGGTTTACCCCCCGTTTGTTCCGTCCAAAGTGGTTGCTCATCATAGATTTCTGGGATAGCCTGCATAGGATGGCTAAGTTGCCCACTTCGAGCACGTATTGCGACTTGTTCCGGTATCAGAATGGCTTGATTCAAGTTTCCATTCCTAAGAGTAAGTTGCAGACATGAATTTTTCATATTCATTTACCATTTTGATACACCGTTTGCCCCTCGTTTGGTCCATCCAAAATGGCTGCTCATCATAGATTTCTGGGATAGCCTGCACAGGCTGGATAAGGTGCCCACTTCGGGCATGTATTGCGACTTGTTTTAGTATTAGAATGGCTTGATTCAAGTTTTTATTCCCAAGAGTAAGTTGCAGACATGAATTTTACATATTCATTTGCCATTTGGGCACACCATTTGCCCCCCGTTTGGTCCGTACAAAATGGCTGCTCATCATAGATTTCTGGGACAGCCTGCAATGGCTGGCTAGGATGCCCACTTCGGGCACGTATTGTGACTTGTTTCGGTATTGGAATGACTTGATTCAAGTTTCCATTCCCAAGAGTAAGTTACAGACATGAATTTTGCATATTCATTTGCCATTTGGGCACACCGTTTGCCCCCCGTTTGGTATGTCCAAAATGGTTGCTCATCACACATTTCTGGGACAGCCTGCAAAGGCTGGCTGGGGTGCCCACTTTGGGCACGTATTACAACTTGTTTCGGTATTGGAATGGATTGATTTAAGTCTTCATTCCCAAGAGGAAGTTGTAAACATGAATTTTTTATATTCATTTGCCATTTGGGCACGTGTTTTACCCTCCGTTTGGCTCGTGCAAAATGGCTGCTCACCTAGTTTTGGGACCTTATC
>CANYBF013401181.1:0-19482 GCA_948192965.1 Dalechampia spathulata
AAATCAATTTATTCATATACTCTTTCATTTAAAAACCTATTAAAAATTGCTTTTTATTCATATCTTCTAATATACATGATCACTTTCTGCCTTTATCAACCCTCAATATCATAGGGTTACTCAAACCAACATTGTTATGAATACTCATGAATGTTTAGCGTTAAAAATATTGTCTCAGAATACGCTCAAATTGACAAGCAACGAGACTCGGTAAATACATTCAATTAAAAGGGAAAAAGAAACTTAAATATTTTAATTATATAGACGAAATGGATTAGCCGGCAAAGTGTTTGAATCAGTTTTATTGCAATGAATATGACTAGAAATCAAACCATTCTCCGTAAAGATCATTCCAAATTCCATAATATAATGCTTAATAATTATTATACACTAATCATATTCATTTTAACATGATTTGGTTATGTCTGGTTACAAATGTTACATATTGACCGTTACTACAGACTTAGGCCGATTATAAAACAAACAATAATATCTTATAATCTTCATATAATAATGTTTATTAAAACGAAAACATAGTTCCCGTGATTCCCCTCACCAATAAGACATAATAATAATGATGATAACCAGAAGGATAATAGAATAACTTTATATTGTTTCTATATCCTTTTCCAGCAGAATCTTACAATATATAAGTCAGTGTGTCCGAACACGGCAGAATCAACTAATATCTTTGATTCCAATAAAAGAAAAACAAGAAAAATGGGGGAGCTGATGAGGGTTTTGATTCCTTTGTTAGCCTTGATCTCCTCCATCTTACAAACCCACTCACAAGGTAAGTTTTAATACAATTTTTAAGTAACTTAATATGCAATATCCAGTTAAGTTAAAATGATTTTCTCCATCTGGGTTATAACTTATTTATCAGTTTGATTTACATGTAAGAATATAGATCACGTTTCGAAAAACAGAAGTTGTTTTGGTGGCATCAGAGCTTCTGACCTGCTAACTACCAAGCAAGCTAACGACTAATATTTTGCCTACAATATGTACAGAACGCTATGGTGATTTGCGGATCGACTGCGGATCGACAACCGAAATGCCTGCCACGAAGGACGGTTCGGTATCATGGCATACAGATGAAAATTTCATAACAAGTGGAGAGAATCATCCCCTTATCTTCAGCCAAGACTTCAGTCCAATGAACACTTTAAGATATTTTCCTGACGGCCGAACAAACTGCTACAACTTGCCATTTTATGATTCGTACGAAAAGTTTCTGTTCAGAGCAGGTTTCTATTATGGCAATTATGATGGACTTATGAAGCCGCCAAGCTTCAACCTGACAATAGATGGGAATTTATGGGCAACAGTTACAGCTTCTCTGGTAGAGAGAGAGGCAATTTATCATGAAATGATCTACATTCCAAGTAGAGAGAGTGCACAGGTTTGCCTGGTTCGAACAAGTGATGGTGATGTTCCTTTCATTTCTTCCCTGGAAGCAACAGAACTTCACGGGTTAAATGGGATGTACCGGTTGATGGAGAACAAGACAGCTTTGAAACTTGAAAGCAGGATCAGTTATGGTGGAAACCAGACTATTGAGTGAGTTTGATTCTTCATTATATACATATATATATAATATATCCATGTCCTTATACTTTAAATAAACATTATAACCATATAAGTCATTTGTCTAGTTTATGCTAAAAATTTTCAGTGATAATGAATTTCCAGGAAACTTGTAGGCCGTCCTGATGATTACAACCGAATGTGGAAATCAGAAGAAACCCCACAATATCTCGACATTGTCGCTGACATAATTGTTGAAGACATCATGTTCGGCGAAAATAATCCGCCATGGCCTGTCATGCAAACAGCAATACAAGCGCAAAACCTTTCCAGATCGATCAATTTATCAGTCAAATTTTCCTCACCAACAGCAATAGCCTACATTGCTTTATATTTCAGGGATCCAATTAGGAGATATCCTGACGGTTCAATTTCCCAAGTTGAGGTTTATGTCGACGGCCAGAAATTAGGTGGTACGAATGTTCCACCATATTACAGAACATTTGATTTGTTCCATGTAGTGTCATTGTACCCAGTTCTGGTTAATGGTTCAGCTAATTTGTCAATCTCACCTGCTAAAAATTCTACGTTGGCAACTCTCCTGAATGCCATGGAAGTGTTTTCTGTTGTTAACATGACCGAAACTTCCATGTCAGGATGCTTGCCAGGCTTTTCTTTGGCTGTTTGTTTTATCAGTCTTCATGTATTGTACATTCTATCTTCTGATTTTGATCTGTACTAAATGTGTTAAAAGTACATAACATGCATATCGTTCTCATCAGGTAATTCACGCTTTATGATTACTCAATTTCTGCATGTTCTTGGTAAAGTTGAAGAACTTTAATGGAAAAAGGTAATAATCGAGTGGGTATAAATATAAATTATCCTTCTTATTAAGAAACTATGAGATAAATGATTCCATTGTGGAGAAATTTGAGAACATGTAAACCTTTTCCAGAAGATGATGAACAGAAACATCAAGATCGATATCAGAATAGAGCGCAAACTAACTAGTTGCCTTGCTGCTGGTTCGATTGTGGATTTATTTGATCATTAATTTCTGTAGTTATTTCGTCTCGGATGTTCATCTTGATCTCATTGATCAATGATTCACCAACTTTCGCCAGCATATTATTGTTCTGTCCTTGCTGTACTGGCGAGCCATTAGGGCTGTTGTTATTGGCACCACCATCAGGATGTCCTGAAAGATACAATTCAGAATAAAACTCTCAGGATTTTTAAACTAGAAAAAATTAACATGGGAACAAAATCAGATATTGGAAGCTTAAAAAAACATCTGATATGTTGAAGGGTCTTGCAAACCTGTGGTTACTGATATGGCTGCTCTTTTCCTCTTGTTGTGGAACAAAAATAGAAACCCAACAATAGCCCAGAAAACGATGAATGCTGGAATTGTGGATCCTAGAATTACTGGAAGATTGTTTTTCTTCTTTTTACTGGTTCCGCTTGTTGATGGAATCCCAGTTCCAGGATCAGCGCTAGTTGTCTGACAGGATTTGCCAGGGAGACACAGGTCAGGATTTCCAGATACCCTGAAATGCAAAGGAAACAGCATATGATTCAGAACACTAGAAATAACGCAATTCTAGTTAATTTTCAATTTTGACATAAATGATATAAGATCAATAAACTATACAGTAAGAGTAGTCTTCCTCTTAGAAATAGTATGATATTTAAAAAAGATATTGGGACTTAAATTTTGATAAGATGCAGGATCAACAAGCATATCTTAATCAATAATTATTTTATTATTTACTTAGACATCGAAGATTTTCTAAACTATGAATTTGATACCATTCAATTTAATAAAAGTTTAAAACGAGTTTTTTAAAAAATTAAAATTATATATAACTAAACAATAGATCAAATCTAAAGGAATAAAACATGACTTACACTAATTTCAACTTGGAATTACTTGATATGGAAGTAGGTACGGATCCGGTGAATGCATTATCTGCCAAATTCCTGGAAGATGAAAATTAAAAATAACAATTCCAGGTTCATTACCAGGACATATTTATATAAAATTCACAAGCATCCTTGTCTTACAATTGTCTGAGGTTAGGCAAGCTGCCTAGGAAATCAGGAATAGGTCCATTTATGCTATTATTGTGCAAATCTCTGCAATTTTCCAAGGACGGAAAATAAATTCACATTACTGTCAGAAAAATGATATCTGAAAAACGTACTTAAATTTTCAGTCTGTCAATAATAATGTTTCGCTCACATGGTTTCAAGAGCATCCATGGAACTGAAATCTGGAAGTGGCCCTGACAGATCATAACCACTGAGACACCTGGAATCCCAAAAAAACCACTGTCAGGATTTTAAAACCAAAGAGATTGCATTTTACTTTTGGGTATTTTAAAATGTGCTAACAATAATAATAAGAAACATTGAGCAAACGTACAATGCTGTAATGCGAGGAACGGCATATTTGGTACAATTAACCCAGTCCCATGAGTATGGAGATGGAAGACAGGGATCACCTGACCAGTCCTGTACTGTACTGAATGCTGTTTGCAGGGCATCCAATCCAGCCACTACCATAACATATGAAAAAGCATCATAATTTTATGCTTAAATTTCTGATAAAAGCATAGTGTTGTCAAATTAAAAACTGAGTACTAACCATCTTTTGTATTAGTTCCATCTGTTAAAGGACCAGTAACGTAGAAAATTTCCATGGCATTAATAAGAGGAGGAAGAGTAGAATCAGCAGTAGAAACCAGAGAGAACGAAGTATTGCCATCACCACTCATGTTACTAATGGTCCTCTCATTTACTCCACCATAATTTGGAAGAATTGGATCCGAGAAAGCTTTGTTATCCAGATAGATTTGGAACGATCGTTTCTGGGTCGAATCGAGCGCTGTAACTTCAGAAAAGTACATGTTAATGTAGATTGGAACTTGTTCGGACGAAAGACCGGTGCTTAGCAGGATCCTGTCGGCGGTGCGTGCGGTGGTTATGGCATTCTGTAACACTGCTTGTGGCGGATTATCATCTATGGCTGTGTTGATGATGATTGCATTGCTTGTTACAGTTGTTAGTCCGTTTCCTACTCTTGCTGGAACCCAAATCCGATCGTAGGCATCGTCAGGACTCCTGCGAAGGCACATATCTACATTTTTCAGATATGAGTAAAAATATGCCGAGGCAAACAAGATCGAACCAGCGATGAGAATTTGGTTTTAAAATTTTGAAATTTTTGGTACAAAAATTGGATAAAATCGTTGAAAAAAAGAATTTGATTCGATTCGGTACTCATGAGCATTACCTGACGGTGTTCTTGGCACCATAAGCAACTCTCGACACCATATGCAAAGCATAATTAGCACCAACACTACTATAAGTATTTGATCCCAAGCTCCGAACCTCAAGCGCCGATATGAACGGGAATTGGCCAGCATTTGTTTGTGCCAGGCAGACACTTAAATAATCACCCTTTACAACATATGCTACTTCATAATACACAATTTGGTCCACTGAAGTTTGGACTGTGACCCAGTAATTTCCATCAAATTGCAGATCGAAAGATGGAGGAGATGATTTCTTATCATAATTTCCATAGAAAAAGCTTGCACGAATCAGAACTTGTCCTCCCTTATCAGCTTTTATGGAGTAGCAATTCTTTTTCCTTGACGTGAATACTCTTAGAGTGCTCATTACGTGATCGTTTGATTGCACCACCACTGATCGGCCGTTCTGGATGAACGAACCGTCTCCCATCCAAACGATAGAGTTTTCATCGGTGTAGATATCGGATGCTCCGCAATCAATGCTTTCGAAAACTGCACATTTTATTAATTGTTCAAAACTTCGAAATGGTTAGACGTAACTGGATTTGATGCATGCATGGATCCAGAAAATATATTCAGAAGTCATCCTTCATCAAAATTTATTTGAATGAAAATATTTATATAAAAAAATGTTTTTGCTTTTGAATCAGCCAATCCTTCCGATCAGTTGGGGATGCTAACAAGCTGGTGGGCGAGATTCCTCGCCATCTTTCATGGTGAGCTAGCTCGCCCTCCCTCCAACCCGGTTGAGGGAGTTGGCATTCTGGACCGGAAAGCCATGACCAGCCAGCCACTTAGTCTATCCTTGGCTCGGTGATAGGTTACTCCGTGCCAGGATTGAAACCAAACCCAAGTGAGAGTAATCTGACACCCAAAAAGATAGCGTGAAGAAGAAAGCTTACCATCCGCATATGCTGAAAGAGCAAAGAAAGCTAGGATGAGCAGTGCAAAGCATCTAGCCATGTTTGATGAGAAGGAACGCAGAATTCAAGGGATTGAAGTAAGAGCTAATATATATATATATATATATATATATATTGGAGGCTTAGAATGAATGACATTAGTATTACCTTCATGGGTAAAGATGATAAAAATAGTTATAAGAACATGCATGGCAACCCCATCTTTCTTTAATTTGACTCTTTTTTTAAAATTAGATTTAATAATGCTATCATTTAATTAATTATATGATAATGATAATTATTTTATTTATTATTATCATAAAATATAATCACTAGAGATCATTGTTTTCATTAATATCAAATTTAATATTTTACATGATGAATAGTCAACTGATAATTATTTTTTAAAAATATCATAAGAAAATATTGAAAAAACTTATGTTAACATTTTTTTTAAATTCATGAATATAAATAATTATTTCATCCAATTTTCATAAATATTTACAACTATTTTCT
The DNA here is from genome assembly GCA_948192965.1 of Dalechampia spathulata. Taxonomy (NCBI): domain Eukaryota; kingdom Viridiplantae; phylum Streptophyta; class Magnoliopsida; order Malpighiales; family Euphorbiaceae; genus Dalechampia; species Dalechampia spathulata. The sequence continues at coordinate 6,272 of CANYBF013401181.1, forward strand.
AAAAAATTATTTATTTACTTGATTTTCCAAACACCATTTTTAAATAATAAATTTAGTAAAATTTAAAAATAAAATTAAAAGTATTTTTAATATCGTAATATCAAACAAAATCTAAATCTAAATCGATAAAAATGTAATGTGTTTTGATAATAAAATATAATATGTTGTATTTAAAATTTAAAAATAGTAATTTGATGGAATAAGTAATTTTCCCCACATTCTTTAATCTCTTTTATTTATTATTTCTTCTGCTGAAGATATAAGACGGTTTAGTCTGGAGAAGGCTCATACTAGCTACGATGAGTTGGATTGTGCTGGATTTATGATTATCATAAAATTAGCATAACTAACTTCACCTTAATTATATTATTATTATTATCATTCTCCTCTTAGTAAATATCATATGAAAATGCAATTAATAAATGCATCACCAAATTAATTTGATAATTTCAGTAAATTTTTTTAATTAATTTATTTGCTAATAAATTGAATATATATTTATATATACAATATGCATGAATTAAATCAAGAAAAAAGCCGATGATTATTCCAAGTCAACAAAAATAAGTATAGGCTTAAAGGTCAACGTTTATGGAAAAAGGTTGACATTGACTTTGTAAGGTCATCAATATCCAATAATCTGACCTTACACAGCCATGTCCTAATAAGAAAGCTTTTCATAATCTTCGCCTAATTTCTTGCGGTCGTATTGACTTTTTTTGCTGTCATAATTTATTAATATATATATATATATAAATTAAAACAATGTGCTTTTATTAAATTTATTTTTATTTAAAAATAATAAAAATATATTATCTTGATTTCATTTTATAGATTAATTATATTATTTCATGTTACATAAATCATTTTATGTCAAATGTATTTAATTAAATTGCAACACACATAAATTAATCATTTTTAAATTTAAATTATTCTATTATTTGATTAAGAGATTTAGAAATCATAAATTCTCTCTAGAATAAATCAAGATGGATGTATATATCAATCACTAACATTTCCATATATATCAAATCATATAAGATAGATATAATTGATTAATTAATATATATTGATTCTCATATAATAAAAATATTAATCAATATGATTATAAAATTTGATTAAAAAAACAACATATAATGATATACATTCATAAAAATTTATAGATATATTCATTTTAAAAAATATTTATTTAACATTAGTTAAAATTATGTCTGGCCTATATATGGAGTTAATGATATGCCGAAGAGTTTTGTTATTCTTTGAAAATTCTATTCAATTTAAATTTGAGTGAAATTGTTTGTTGTTATGAAATAGTTTTTCATGAACTGGATATTAAATAAAGTAAACGATGATTTATATAAAAATAATATATGAGTATGTATATATACAACAACCATGATACTGATAATAAAAGGTGTCAGCTTATTTATTTCTTAAAAAATTTATTGATTAAAATAAAAAATATATATGAAATTAATGAAAATTGTATTTTTGGTGAAGGAAATTATTTACAAGATGAATACTGGTCGAAATAATTGGAGCTCATTACCTGGGCTGGTTATGGATGTATAATACGGTTCGCTTTGACTTTTTGACAACATCCTCGCATCTTACGGATAAAGACATAATGGAAGTAGTCAGAATCTACGGCTTACAGAAACCCAGTAGCATTGCCCTTTGTATTAGCAACCTCACTCCAGGCAATATCCAAGGGAGGTTCTCCGGCAATTTAGATGGGCCTGTAGTCAAACCTGCCCTGGCCCATTCAGGTACTTCAGCCTTCATCTGCATCTCCAGCCCAATCTGCTCGTTGAGTAGCCTGCATCTTAGTCTAGCCAGCGGGCCATCACTGCCACCACTAATCCAACACCAGCTCTGGCTCATGATCACAAATAGAGCCATCAAATTGTATTCGCAAAGGTCAATAAAAGATTATTTTAAAAATACATAAAAATATTAATAAATTAGTAAAACTTTATAATTTTATTTAATTTCTAAAATACTTTAAATCTTTAAAATATTAAAAGTCAATATATTTAAATAAGATGATTAAATTAAAAAAAATAAAGGTTTAAAGAAAACACTGGGTACGGTTTTTAAAATAGGGAAAAATGAAGGGTGAATTTGGTATTTCAATATTATAAATCATAAATGTCAAATCAGATCGATGTCAGACCCCACACGTGTCAATTCAAGTTGTCAGAATATCAAGCGTGAGTTTTATAAAAAGGCTTCCTATTAGAGTATGATTAGTATATGAAGTAGACATGTTTCGTGTAGGACACCTGTGAGTAATAATCTAAGGCTGTATTAAATAATATCAATAATAATAATAATAATAAAGAAAATAGGTCTTCATTTAAATAAATTCCTCCAACAAATAATATATTCAAGTTATAAAATATTATTTCTGAAAATATATCTTTTACTTAGAATTTATTAAAATTATCAAGAATAAAAAAAAGAAAAAAAATTAATTTTCATAATATTAAAATAAAAAAAACCTCATTTAATTAATGAAAGCTAAAGAAGGTGACTGTCAATTGTAAAAGATGACATAGTTTTCATCTTAGAAATAATGAGGGTTCTGAAAGATAGATCTTATAAATTCTATTTTGGTTAAGGATAATATAAGAGAATTTCTGTTAATATTATTATTCAAATAATTTAATTAATTTAGAGGATTTAAATCAATCAAACCCAACGGATTAAATATAAAGTTGATAAATTGACTAACCTTTTTTTCCTTTACTCTTTCCTCAGTTCACATTTGTAAATGTTTGTCATAATATAATAATATAAATTAATTTTTATTAAATATATAATATTTATTAATTTTATATTAATTAATAATTAATAATTATTAATTATTAATTATTAATTATTAATATATAAATACTAATTAATTAATATTTAATAAAAATTAATATATATATTATAATATTATTAATAAATTTATAATCTTATATAATAAAATGAAATTATCTAAAAATTTTCATTTAATGTGAAAAAATACATAGATATGTATATAAATAGCATATTAAATCTACTTATAACTTCCTCAAAAGACTTAACAAATTTTCTTGTGTTTTGTTTATCGGTTACTCTTCCTCCAAACATATCTTTGCTTTCTTGATTCAGTAACCTCTCTCTTTTGTCTTACGTTGACTGTATGCTTACTAAAGTCTACCGTTAACAGGACTCAATCTTCTACCGGTTTCTTCTTCTTCTTCTTCTTCTTCTTCAGTTTATGTTATGTCTTCTGCCTTGTTGTTGTTGTTTTCCACGTTCTTGCTTTCAGAGCTTTTCAACTTGTTATCAAGTTATTGGTGAAACACAAAAAATTGTCATCAAGTTCAAAACAAGCTTATGCTTTTGCTAGATTTTTCTCCTTTTCTTGCTTTTTAATTTTTAGTTCATTGCTCTCGGCTTAATTCAAAGTTGAAAACTTTAAACATCAAATTTAGCATCCTAAGATCACAGATTTGTTTTCTTCTTAGGATTTTCACATCTGGATTATTTTGTTTCTTTTTTAACTCCATTTTCACCTAAAATGATCTTAAAGGCGTAATCTTTTTCCTTTCTTTATTTCATTCTCTTCGTGGGTTTTCTGTTTCTACTAATTTATGGTTAATTAAAACATCTGGTTTCTTTCCCATTCAAAAGCTGTTTTTCATTGGTCGTTGAATGTTCATGATTCATTACAAGTTCTTAAATTTCCTTTCGCGGTATTTGAGTTGTTGAATTCTCTTGGTTGATTGATTAGTACTGATTTACCAAATATAATCCAGTTAGGGTTTGGTTGAGCTCAAATATGATCCAATTCTTTCTTCCCTGATCGATTTCCTTATCCTTTGTGATGACGGGTGATAGAATTTTGAACTTATTCATCTGGGTTTTACCAATCCTGAGCTTGACATGTTTTTGCAATGGATTTAATCCTGTAGACAATTACCTTATAGATTGTGGATCAGCCAATGATACTTCTGTTGGCAACCGTGTTTTCATGGCTGATAACTCCACCTCAAACTCCATTTCCACCCCAAAATCCATCTTTGCCACAGCGTCAACTTCCATCACTTCCTCTCAGGATTCACAACTGTATCAAACAGCTAGAATTCTTGATGGAATCTCGAAATACACCTTTTCAATTCGCCAAACCGGAAGGCATTGGATTCGACTTTATTTCTATCCGTTTGTTCATAATAGTTATGATATGAGCAAGGCAGAATTTGATGTTTTCACTCAAGATCATGGCCTTGTTAGCAATTTTAGTGTAAAGACTGCTATTGTCAAAGAATTTTTGATCAATGTAACTTCGAAAGAACTTGTAATAACGTTCGTTCCTTCCACCGATTCCTTCGCGTTTCTGAATGCCATAGAAGTTGTTTCAGCTCCTGATATGCTCATTACAGGTGATCCAACAACTTTTAATCCGCCTGGAAATTTCCCTGGCTTGGCTTGGCAGGCAACGGAAACTGCTTACAGGGTGAATATGGGTGGACCACAGGTGAACTCCAGAAATGACACCCTAGGAAGAACTTGGATTCCTGACCAGGATTTTCTCATCAATAAGAATGTTGCCGTTACCATATCGAAAATCAGTGCTGTCAAGTTTGTTCCAGGCGGAGCAACGCCAGACATTGCTCCGGATTCTGTCTATGGTACTGCCACGATGATGAACTCATCTGGTGATCCAAGCAGCAATTTTAATGTGACCTGGGAATTCAAAGTTGATCCTGGATATCAGTACTTCGTTCGGTTTCATTTCTGTGACATCGTAAGTACTGGTCTTAATGAGCTCTACTTTAATGTTTATATCGACTCCTGGCTTGTTGCTAAGGATCTAGATCCAAGTACTCTTTTATCAAACACTTTGGCAGGTGCATTATATATGGATTTTGTCACAGCATCAACTGTTGGCAATAAGCTTCGCGTTAGCATTGGTCCGAGCGAGTTGCTAAATGTTTACCCAAATGCCATTTTAAATGGACTGGAGATCATGAAAATGAACAACTCCCTTGGCAGCCTTAGCAGGGCAGCTCCTCTGCATTCCGGTTCGAGTTCAAAGAAAAATGTGAGCATAATAGTAGGCTTGACGGTGGGGGCATTATTAATTGTTGTGTTGGGTGGAGTTTTGTTTATGTTGTGCAGGAAAAGGAAACGATTGGCACGCCAAGGCGAGTCGAAGACATGGATGCCTGTATCTAGTAGTCATGGACAGTCTCACACTATGGGTACTAAATATTCAAATCGAACACTTAGTGCTAATTCGAGTATGGGGTATCGTGTTCCATTTGCGGTGGTTCAAGAAGCTACTAATAACTTCGATGAGAGCCGGGTTATTGGTATTGGTGGTTTCGGGAAGGTGTACAAGGGTGTTCTAAACGATGGTACAAAACTGGCTGTTAAAAGGGGTAATCCTTGCTCCCAACAGGGGCTTGCAGAGTTCCAGACCGAAATCGAGATGCTTTCCCAGTTCCGACATCGACATCTTGTTTCATTAATCGGGTACTGCGATGAGAAAAACGAGATGATCTTAATATATGAATACATGGAGAAAGGGACTCTCAAGAGTCATCTTTATGGCTCGGATCATCGAAGCTTGAGCTGGAAGGAAAGACTTGAAATTTGTATTGGAGCAGCTAGAGGTCTCCATTACCTTCATACAGGATATGCTAAAGCAGTCATTCACCGTGATGTGAAATCTGCGAACATCTTGCTTGATGAGAATCTCATGGCCAAAGTCGCGGATTTCGGTCTTTCAAAGACAGGACCGGAAATTGATCAGACCCATGTGAGCACAGCTGTAAAGGGTAGTTTTGGTTACCTTGATCCTGAATATTTCAGAAGGCAGCAACTGACAGAGAAATCAGATGTTTATTCGTTTGGGGTGGTTCTGTTCGAGGTTCTTTGCGCCAGGCCAGTTATCGATCCAACCCTCCCAAGGGAAATGGTAAATTTAGCAGAATGGGCAATGAAATGGCAGAAGAAAGGGCAGTTGGATCAAATAATAGATTCCACACTGGCCGGAAAAATAAGACCAGATTCTCTCAGGAAATTTGGAGAAACTGCTGAGAAATGCTTAGCTGACTTGGGGATCGACAGGCCTTCAATGGGCGACGTGTTATGGAATCTGGAATACGCGCTTCAACTTCAAGAGGCGATTTTTCCAGGCGATCCTGAGGATAACAGTACGAACATGATCAATGAGCTCTCTCCACAACTCAGCAATTTCAGCCTGGCAGATCACAGCGTTTCCACCGGACAATTTGACGTATCAACTAATAGCCTCGACGACCAGTCAGGCGTTTCTATGAGCATGGTGTTCTCTCAGCTGGGGAAGTCAGAGGGAAGGTAAGCAGTTACGAAACCAACCCATGATATTCACTCATTTGTACAACAGGGAATGGCGTCCCAGAAACATGTTTCAGGAACGGGGAACAATTTGGAAATCTGAATGTAACTTGTTTTATATCTATTTCTATACTTATATGAAGCATTACCACCTACAATACCTGCACTGAGTTGTATATATAATAGTCCAAATGTTTATTTCACCATCACATTCATGCTTTACTCAATCCATTGGAAGCGTATCAGGTCGATGAATGCTCGAGTTTTGGATGCAAAACTACCCGAAAATCGCCCTGTTTTGTTGTTTATATTGTTCCATGCTCATATGTTTAGCAGATATCAACATGCCTGGACAAACCTTATCTCTGTGTATATGGTACGTGTATTTTGTAAGATAATTTTATTCTCCTTGCATTATGAATCGAAGATGTGATATGTTTAAATAAATATAAATATTAAATAAATAAGGTGGGCAAATCTAGAATTCAAAAAATCACCACATCATCCATTGTTCTTAGAGTCACTTATTTGATTAATATAATTTAAGATTTTCTATATAAAAGTTGCATTATTAATTTTTTTAAATTTATCTATAAAATCAAATAATTAAAAAGGAATATGAATCTCTTACGGGGAAGTAGTCATAAAGAGAGATCAAAAGAGCTGAAAGCAATCCCCACAATCCACCAATACCATCTTTAACTTCTTTATATAATTAAATAAATAATAAATAATTATTGCTGGATTCTTTTTTAATCTAAATATATGCTTGTTCATTAAATCACAACACAACAGATATTAGGCTGATACTGTTTCGGTTTAGGAACCTGCAATTCCGGTTCCTCGGTTCGTAGCTGGTTTTTCACAAAGAAAAGAATCGCCACTTCTCGATTCCAGCGGTGAATCGCTAACTCTGAGATTAAGATTTTGATTAGTGAAAAGTATAAAATTAGTTCTAATAATATAAATTTTAAAATAAATTACAATATATGTATATATATATTATACCAATTAGCGTAGGAGGATGGAAGTGGTACACTTGAGAATTCCATTATATTAAGAGATTATTATCATCTTCACCAAAGCATAGTTGAGGCCACTGGTCTGGCTCTTCAGTACTAAAATCTATACCCATATTCCCAACAAATTGCTTTCATTTCTCTTTAAACTTGTCTTCATTTTAAAATAACATCAACATTATAACTTATACCTTTTATTCCTAATTAAACTTTCTCATTAATTTTTAAAAAAAAAATAAAAATGATGATGAAATTTATTAACTGGTCAAGATAATAAATCAATTCAAATAAAAAGAAAAAGAAAATAAACAAATAAGAAAAAAGTATTTAGATGCTGTTTCATATCTATAAAATTATGATTAATTAAGGATGATGTTAAACTCAAGAAACATCAACTTTGTTTGTGCAAGATAAGATTAACCTCCTAAACGTGGATAACAAAGAAGAACATGACTCCTTTTTCAAAGAGCAATACTCCTCAACCCTTGAAGATGATGATGATCTCATCATACTTGATCTTCTTCTACTAGTCTTGATTCTTTCCCTAACTTTTCCGAAACTCTTCTTTGTCTTTTCCTTCAAACTTTCCTTCCTTGAGAATGTATAGCTTCTTAAGAATATTTGCCTGCATGATCTACAATCCACGACCCTTGCTTCTTCCATCCCATGCAAACCCTTCAGCCTCCTCCCAGAGTTGTAAGATTCTGGCCATCTATGAGGGCTGACGTGAGCTTCGTAGCTATTAGATTTCAACCATCTATCAGGGTCGACATGGGACTTGCAACTATCGGATTCTGGCCATCTATAAAAGTCGACGGAAGGTGATCGAACAGGGACTCCCGTATGGTTATTCATGCAACCGGCCATGAGGTATATATAGAAATAAAGTGATGGAAATGATTGTCTCTCTTTCCCTGAGTTATGTGTATGTATAGGAGAAATTAAAGATTAGGATTGAAGAGATGGAGTTTCTTAGTGCTCCTATATAAGCATATGAAATGTAAGGTGTATGCACTTAAATTGAAGGACCTATACAACCCATGATAGTGACCTCTTTCCATCCATTGTAGTTAGGTATGAATTAGATAAGCTAGTTTGCTTAATCTTTTTCTTTTATGTATAAATTGTTAGTTAATTTGAGTATTAAAAATTTATATAAAGATGTATTTTTTTTAATATACCTCAATCCATTCGTAATTCTAGACAAAAGTTCTAATTAAGGCACTCCTAACCTGTTTGTATTGTCATTTGGGTCCTTGGATTTACTTTCATTAATTGATTTTTCGGCAGGGGAAGTTAATTCGTAGAGTTGAGATAATTAATTACTAGTATAATTTTGCATATAGAATCAAGGATATCAATCAATGAAAGCTACGTAAAGGGTAAAGTGATGTGGCTTTTAAGAAGGATAATGACAAGAATCTTGAGATAATCGATCCATTAATTTGTGATTAAGATGTGGGTTTAAAAGATTCACAGCAGATTTAAGACGTGGCTTTCTCTTTCTGTATATGTATAAACTGGGTTTTATATGAATTTATAAAATTTTATTATACATAAAATAAAATAATTTGTAGAATATTAAATTTTCATGATAAATTAAATTATTTTATTTTTATGAAATTTGAATTTTTAAAATTTTTTTATTTTTATTTATAAGAAAAGGTGAGATATTTGATTTGATCATCGAATGCTAGTAAGTTTCATACCTTTATATTTTTAAATAAATAAATAGATAATAAAATCTAAATTATTGTATTAATAATTTTAAAATAAAAGGATAGGAAAATATTTTGTTATATCATCATTTATTACAGTATTTATTTGTTAGTTGTTTTAAAACCACAGAATTTTCTTAAATTAAAATTTGAAATGTGCTTTCTAATTTTTAAATTAAACTAAACATAAGTTTTTAATTTACTCAAAATAGAAAATCAAAATATGAAAAAATGAAAATGCATCGATGAATGTTTAGTAATTACAACGAAGAATGTATGCATGATTTTTTTGCAATCAAATTGGGTATCAAATTGAATCTATTTTTCTAATATTTAAAATTAAATTGAATGAAAATATTCTTGATTTAAAAATCTACAAATCAAATTTTAAATTTTTTCAATTCAATTTAATTTGTCTTTTTTTTGTTATTTCAATTTTTAAACTAAAAATTATAATTTTTTAAAATTAAATTAAACCAAAATTAATCAAACTAAATTTTTTTTAATTTATCTATTTGATTGTTTACCTACTTCCACTCATTCCCTCTTTCGTTATTAAAAAGGATTTTATTAAATATATATATATATATATATAATAAAATATTTTTTATTTATAAAGTAAAAAAGAAAAAATATATTTGATAAAATATCATATAATTTAACTAATTTATTTTTATAAAGTTTAAAATATTATTTAAAAATAATATTTCTAAATATTTTATTTTTAATATTCATATATTTTTATCTTCTATATTTTCATTGAATTTATAAATAAATTTTAAATTAAATAATATATTTATTTATATTTATCATATTTCAAAATATGCAAATGATATAAATCTTAAATTTTAAGGACTTGCTTGGTTTATACTTGTTAAATTTTCTTCAGCTTTTAGGTTCCGTTTATGTTAAACTCTGAAAAAAATATATTTCAAATTATTAAATCAATTGATGGCCCAATATTAGTTAAATATATTAAAATAATTAAAATATTAATATTCATTCATAAATTCAATTACCGTAATTAAATTTTAAATTAAAATTAATATTATTTTTGAGATAGATAATACCTTTTCTAATTAATATTTAAAACAACATCAAATATATATCAATTTGACTTTTTTCGCGTCTTCAAACATTATACCCTTTTAAAATAATAACTAATTTAATAATTAATTAATTAATGATCCAAATTATTGCGGAATACTTTCGAATTATAGCATTAAACCTTAATTATATTATATTGAGACCACATATCAATTAGTTGTATATCATGTTAACTGTATTGCATAAGGACCAATGATCATGATTTGATTCTTATTTGAGTAATTTGAAGATCTTTCTACTCAAGAAAATATCAATTTGGAAATCTTCCATTGCTATGGAAAAAGGAAAGAGATTGTTAAGCATCAAACAGACATTTAATTAAAAGCATTGAATCACAGAAAACCCTACTCATTACCCTAATAAAGCCACTAATTACACAACATTCCAACCCAGGCCCAGTTCAATACTACCCATAAAACCACCACCACCATCATAGTCGCCAACGTTGACCGCTTTTCTTAACCGCCAAACCCGTAAAGAGTTCTTCCCTGTCTTTTAAGGGCATAAACAACATCCATGGCAGTAACAGTCTTTCTTCTAGCATGTTCAGTATAAGTCACAGCATCTCTAATGACATTCTCCAGAAAGATCTTGAGAACCCCTCGAGTTTCTTCATAGATCAACCCACTGATTCTCTTCACGCCTCCTCTTCTCGCCAAACGACGGATCGCTGGCTTCGTGATTCCTTGAATGTTATCTCTTAACACTTTCCTGTGCCTCTTTGCTCCTCCCTTTCCCAATCCCTTGCCTCCCTTTCCACGACCCGACATCTCTCAGTCGCTAATAATAGATCGAAGAACTGATGCTGGGTTTGACGGTGATTTTTGATTTTGATCGTGTGAATCTGGGTTATGGTTCTTATGGGTATTTAAAGAGAGGAGGAGACGGTCTTTCTCTCCTTTTTTTGTGTTACAAGGCTCGATCTTCGTGATAAGATGTTTTTGTTTTTGGACCATTGATTTGAAATTTGACGGTCCCGATTTGAGCCTTTGGGAGGAGAACGGATAAGTGACGTGGAGAGTTGTCTTTTTTGAGAATTCTAATTGCTATTGGTTTTTAGGGGGAAGTGTTAATGGAATTTTTTGGCGGTCGCTCAAAAATTGTGTGGGAATGAAAATGGGATTTGGTGCCGTTTTTAGGCAAAGCTTTCAAATCAAGTCGGAAAAAACCGGATCCTATCCAATTTGATATTCATGTCGGTTTGTCTTTCTATATTTTAAAAAAATTTTATTATAATTTCTCACCGTATATACTCAAGTTTCTGTTTTTAATTATCTTCAATTATTATTCATTTTTTTAATAAAATTATAATATATTAATTTTTTATTATACTTTTTTTTAAATCATCTTTAAAATATCACATTATCATTTTCTTTTATAATTAAAATAAAAATATAATAAAAACTATATTTCAATTTATCTTTTCAAATAAAATAATTAATATTTTCTTAATTTTGATAAAATTAAAAATGAATCTATATTTATAAGATAAAAAAGTAGTAAAATATAAATATTTGATCGATTGAATTGAAGCTATCAATTTTTTATTGAGTTAAATTAAATCAAATTTCTATGTATGTGAATTCAATTTAATTAATAGAATTAAATTTTAATTTTACTCTATGAATGCTAACATGTTACAAATAAAAAACATTAAAGCTGCTTTTAAGTGTTTTAACATTAAAATTTTAAATTTTCTTTTTTATTTTATTAATTATAAAATATATTTTATTCTCAGATATTCAATTATTATTTATAATAATTGAAATATCATAAAAATACTTCTCATTATATTAACAATTAAAAGTTTAATGCAAATTAAAAGGTAACCAAAGATTAATATGGTAACCATAGGTAAAGAGTTGAGGTAAAGGATTTTACAATTCTAACTCAATATCTTTCTTAAAGATTCATGTGATATTTTTTTCAATTACTATCTTAATAAATTAACTAATTAATTACATCTATAATGTATAAAAAGGGTTTAATTTTCATATTTCAATTAATAAAACTATCTATAACACGATAAGACATAAACAAGTATAACAATATACGAGAATAAAAGATTGAATAGGGTTACTTCTTTCATTAATCAATAAAATATTATAATAATTTGATTCTCATATTTCATATATAGGCATGAAAAAAGATTCTACGTAAACTCATACAAAAAAAATAAGTATAATTAGTAATTATCATGTAACTAATTTCTGAAATGACACCTAAAATCAAATGGTTATTCTCCTAAAAAGATTTAAGAGCATAGTTGAACATGAAAATATCAATATATTTTATTCATTATATTCTAAAATTATATAAATAAAATATAAATATAAAATATTTTTTATTATATGTTTGCGTAACGTGCACTCTATCTATAACAATAACAATAGAAACAACAAATAGGTAATAGGCCAAAAGAATTAAAATAAATTATAAAAATTTAAAATGAATGATTGGAATTAGTAGATGGAGTTTTGTTTATATCATTAAATACAATAATATGAAATTGAAACTGTTCAATTCCATAGCATGTTTACGTATGTGCACAAAATCACCATCCTAGTTCGCAAAGTAAATTATTTTAGGAAGGAATAATTCTTAGAAAGAAACCCGTAAAGAACTAATAATTTTATTATATAACATAAATACACCCCCCAACATATATAAATTCTCAGAAGCTGAAACAGTACGAAGTAATAGCGATACATTTTAATGGCGTATTGCTAGAAGAGCTTGTGATTGTTTTTCATAGCGAAAGCCATTAGCCATGGAATCATCAGCGGACCAGACAAAGATCCCATGCAACTGTTTCTGACTTTTAAGTTTGCTACAGGCGGTGAAGAATCCATCATTCGGAGCTAATCCCCCACTTCCATCGCTTATAAAGCTCACCAACACTTTCCCTCCATTGTAATTTGAGCTCTGAGTATTGAAATACCTCATGAATTCATCTACTGTCGTTCCTTTATCGTATGCGTAGAATTGGAAGTTCACATAATCTATTTGA
>CANYBF013402121.1:0-12840 GCA_948192965.1 Dalechampia spathulata
ATCTTCACCTTCTTCTTTAGTGCTTATAGCCAACACGGCTGCCCAAATGAGGGAAGCTACGGCCTCAACTCGAGTTGGACGATCCAAACAAGATCCACTCCCGACTTCTTCTCTTAAAGCAGCCACCTTAAAACCATCAAACACAAACCTTTTCATAAAAATATTACTCAACAAGTCATCGTTTACGAAATGATGCAAAGAGAAACCCCGCATGTCTTGTGGAGGGAAAATAGAGGTACAATCAAAATTCACACCATAGAAATCACCAGCAAAGCCACGAGCAACAGCAGCCCAGCTTGTAAGAAACGAAGCGACAGCTGATATATCAGCTATAGCATGCCAAACGCAGATACCGATAGCCATTCCTCCACAATCAAAGTGATTCACTTGAGCGGCTAAGAGTACCTGGGAGCTCATTTCGGGTTTAACATCATGCGAATTGCACGGTAGTAGCTTTTCTAGTAGACATATCTCTGGTTCTCGAAGTAACACGGTCATGTCACCAGCTACATGGGCTACAACATACATAGCACCTTCATCGTTGCAATCAATAGAAAAGCCATCTTTTAATCGTCCTGCAAAAGGATAGAAGTGGGTTAAAATCTCTGAGAATGATGTTTTCAGGTGATCAGCTTGTTGTACGGAATGTTCTCCATTCGATGAATAAAAGAGAGTGATGGGAATGTAAACTGGAGGAGCTAGCTGATCGAGTAAGGAGAGCTTATGTGTTGTTGGGTGTTGAGGTGTTGAACAAGAGGGTTTAAGAAATTGTTTGGAGATGATTTGAACCTCCATTTGTGGATACTCAATTTCCTTCAAAAGGTAGCTGAAGTAGTTGAAGTTTTTGAGTTATTACAAGGCATTAAAATGATGTCTATATATAGAAAGTCGCACTGCACTGTTAAGTAAATGAAACATTAAAGGAGGACATGGGAGCAATTAAATCAGATTCGCCGACACTCAACTGAGGTCAGGCGATTTGCAGTTCAAATCTTGTGCCGTGTAAAACGAGGCAAAACCAATATCACGGGGAGAATAATGCCATGAAGCAATGATATAATTATTTCTATTCCGGGAGACTAATTATATCTTAATAATGAATGTTGTATTTAAGAAATATTTATTAAAATAATTTATATAAAACATGTTAACAATGTCGTTAACATGTCGTTCTCATCCATTTGAAAAACAAAATCATAATTTAATATTTTATTTTTACTGATTTACTTCCATTAGACTTGCTTATATCACTTGCAAGAAAGCTAAAGACAACTGCAAAATGTCACGCATATCGTGACATTGCTCAGTCAAGGATGTTCTAGGATTTTCAAGCCTATGTTTTGGATGTCCAAACTATATATATATATATATATATATATATATCAAACAATCTCTAATCTAATATAATCTTGTGTAATTGTCATTCATTTATTTTTTAAAATATTTTTATATTTTTTAATTATCTCCTCATCATTAATATAAATAAAATAAGAACCTATAAGATTGAAAGCAAGTCCACGTCGTATACCTTTAACTTAATCTATGGATGATTTATTACTTTCTTCATTTGATTTTTTAATTCAATTCATTTATCTATATTAATTTACCTACTTATTATTATATTAATGCATTATTGATGGATTTATAATTATATATGATGAATAAAATTTATTAAAAATTGTTTTTTTACATGTACATACATATATATGTATATATATAAATGAATGTATTTTGATTTTCTACTTTGTATTATGATATATATCTTTGATTTATAAATTTTATTCAATTAAATGAACTCGATGTATCCCATTAAAATAGAATTTCCGTTCAAATTTACGAAGCAATAATGTAACAATATGTAACAATCAAAAAGGAAGAGTATCCAAAAATAAAAGAGATGATAGTCCGAACATGAAAAAATCAACAACTATTTTTTACCCTTCTATTTATATACTTCTCATTTTCTTTGGATATTGTCAAAATCAACATATGATATTATTTTCAATAAATAAACAATACAATTAACGTACTGGGCTAAGCACGCCTCAAGAACGTTGGTTACGTAAGATCAATATGGCGCAAGCCTCATTGGACACAACTTGAGCTTTCTTTCTTCTTTTTTAAGAAACATAGAGATTGACATGTTCAGAGAAAGCCATATATATATATGTGCGTATGTATGTATGTATGTATATAATAGAGACGAGGACAAGGACAATCAAGAGATATACAATGGATAAATATGGCGCATGTAAATTATTTGAAAGCTCAATCTTAGAGTGAAATAAAAAGCGAGTCATCCACGAATTAAAACAAGCATATCGATATCAACACTTGGAATGCAATTATTAGCCCTCAACTAGGAACGCTCTGAAATACGATAGTTTGACATTTGCCATGGTAAATGCATGATAGTGTAAGAAATGCTTCCTTATCCTCCACCCCCATGATTGAAAGGAAAAGCTTGATTATATGCTTGGCTTGAAAGAAGCATACGCACGTATGGAACGATTCTGCTCGAACTTTAGCATGTCTTCCGTAGGCAGTGACACCCATGCTTCTATTCCCTGCCCATCTTTTGTATCCATGAATATTGCAACTTTGTATAGCTTCAAGGCAGTGCCAACCCATAATGGTTTTCCCCACCCGAAATCAGCTTCGTAGAATGGAAATCTGCACCAACTGCTGAAACCAAATACCCTCATCAGGTTAGGGTTTTTGCTAAGCTCTTCACACTTTTTCCTTAAAAACTCAAAGTACGCACCACCAGAATGGATCTTTCTCACATAGTCATCGGTCATCTTCCCTATTGAATCATGAAACTTTCCTGCTAATCTGTTATAGTCTAACATATTCTCATTGTTTGAAAAATTCGCCATTGCCACTTGATATATGTTTCCGATGGATAGTTGTGGCAATTCAGGAATCATTCTTTTTCTCAGACCGACTGCAATAGTTGCAGCATTTATTGCTCGGGCATGTTCATCTTCTTCTTTAGTGCTTATAGCCAACACGGCCGCCCAAATGAGGGAAGCTACGGCCTCAACTCTAGTTGGACGATCCAAACAAGATCCACTCCCGACCTGTTCTCTTAAAGCAGCCACCTTAAAACCATCAAAAACAAATCTTTTCAATAACATATTACTCAATAAGTCTTGCTTTAGGAAATGATGCAAAGAGAAGCCCCGAATGTCTTGTGGAGGGAAAATAGAGGTGCAGTCCAAATTCACACCATGAAAATCACCAGCAAAGCCACGAGCAACTGCAGCCCAGCTTGTAAGAAATGAGGCGACAGCTGATACATCAGCTATAGCATGCCAAATGCAGATACTGATAGCCATTCCTCCACAATCAAAGTGATTCACTTGAGCTGCTAACATTACCTGGGAGTATATTTCAGGTCTAACATCATGTGGATTGCATGGTAGTAGCTTTTCCAGTAGATACGTCTCTGGTTCTTGAAGTAACACGGCCATGTCACCAGCTACATGGGCTACAACATACATAGCACCTTCATCGTTGCAGTCAACAGAAAAGCCATCTTTTAATCGTCCTGCAAAAGGATAGAAGTGGGTTAATATCTCTGAGAATGACGATTTCAGGTGATCAGATTGTTGTACGGAACGTTCTCCACTTGATGTATAAAAGAGAGTGATGGGAACGTAAACTGGAGGAGCTAGCTGATCAAGCAGGGAAAGCTTGTATGTGCTTCGGTTTTGAGGTGTTGAACAAGAGGGTTTAACAAACTGTTTGGAGATGATCTGAACTTCCATTTCTGCACACCTAAAGGAAGCTCAAGTACTTGAAGTTTTCGATAAGAAAAGGCTCGCGAAACGACGTTTATATAGAAAGTGGGCCGGCACCGGTCTGAAATGAAATATTAATACAGGACTTTGGAGACACCCAATTCAGGCTCTTCGACACTCAAGCGAGGAAGGATTCCATTTACAGTTTACTAGTTGTGCCGTGTAAAACAAGGCAAAGCTGGGAAAATATATCATATGGGGGGTATAAAAATGGGTTGAAGTTTTCAGGAAAGATTCCTACCCCATGCTTCAAAAACAAATCAAGATTCCCACTCTATTTGGGGAAAATTCAATTCCCAATTGGGTCATAGCAGACCGAAACTTGGCTGCTCCAATCCATTTTTTTCCCAAGTTGGTATTTAAAATATTAACATTGACTCTATTTCTAGTAAATGGGGATTAGAATTTAGCTAAATCGAATTGGGTTCTGATATTAAAGCATCTCTACAATCAGAGACAGGGAGAGGGCAACTAAGCTGCCGTGTTAGAAAATTTACTTTTAATATCATAGTTTTTTTAATTGTAATTATCATATTTAATAAAAATTATATTTGTAGGCCTTCAATTATTATAAACAATATTATGAATTCATTTCATAGATATATAACATATTATCAAAATAATGTATGAAATATTGAATTCTCTTATAATTATTAGTTCTTTGATTTTAATGAAGTTCAAGTTTATAGTTCTTTGATTTTGATGAAGTTCAAGTTTATATCTAAAAGGTAGGTTTCATGACATGTAAGATATTGATTTTATTATAAAAATGTCATTAAAATCTATAAATTTTATAATTTTAATTAAATAAAAAAATTTAAAATTTTATTGATTTTATATGTTCAGATTTTATATATTTTATAAATTCTACAGAATTTAAATTTCTTTCGTTCAAACACTGCATATAGTATTTTAGGATATAAAATTGTTTTTTATAATAAAAATATTATTATTATTATTATTATTATTATTATTTAGCTAAAATAAAGATATAACTAAGTGGAAATAAATTAAAAAAGCTAAAAATTTTGAAAATGAATAAGGTTTAGAGTTTATAATGAATCAGAGATTAAATTATAATCTGATTCTATTTTTTTTATGCTTTAAAAATATTAAAAATAGAAGAAGAAATATCTAATAGAATGGCAGGAAGGTAGTGAAATGATTATCATAATTTAATAATTTTTTAAGATAGAAACAATGTGATTAGTATATATATATATATGTGGGAACGGGTATGTGTATTTACGTATGCAAGTTTAGAATTTAAAATGATGCAATGATCATGGATTAACCTCCACCAACTATTTTGTATATTGATGGCTTCCCATTAAAGTTACAGGTTTACCGCTTAATCTTAATTATTCAAGCTTAATTATAATTAAACAATTTTGACATTTTTATTTTTTATTCAGATATAAATGAAATTGATCGTGGAGTCAACTAGGTTATGGAAGAAAAGAGTTGGTGGCAAGCTCATCAGGTGGTTAGGGTTTGAATGAATCATGAGGCATGCATCCATAATTTCCATTGTAATTGGTAAAGTCCACTGTTGTCTCATTTATTCAAGTAAATGACCCATATCTGTTTGATTAGAAAATTAAGTCTGCTCCTCAAGAAATAAAACTAATCATAGTTGCAAATAATTAAAAATGATTTCAAACCTATACATGTATATAAATTTATATTATTTTATATTATGAATAATCATATTTATTTAATTAATTTTAAATTTTAAAATATGATTTATTAATTAATTGATGATAATATAATATAAAATATCATAAATATAATGTAAAAGATATAATCAAAATGATGTTAATTAAAATAAAATATAATAAACTAAAATAGAGTAAAAAATATTAATGTATATAAAGTTATTATAAGAAAATTAATTAAAGTATGTAAGTTATTATAAACTTTAATTAAAATAATAATAAAATTTTAAATGATATTTATAATGATAAAATTTTAAATGACAACAATCTTATTATAAAAATGATGTATATAAATAAAATTTTATTCAAATAAAAATTATGTATTAGAATAAAAATTTAAATGATATATATAATATAAGATTTTTAAAATGACAAAAATTTTATTATAAAAATTATTTGTATAATAATAATATTTTGGTAGGATTAAAATTATAAATTATAATATAATTTTAAATGATATATCATAATAAAATTTTAAGTTGATAAATATCTTATTATAACAAAATAAAATATGTATAATAATAAAATTTTATAAAGATTAAAATTATATGTTAGAAAAAAATTTTAAATGATATATATAATAATAATATTTTATTAAATTAAAAATATTAAAAGTAATTATAAAAAATGATATAAATGATGAATCAAATAATTGATATTAACATGTAACACATGTAATTCTATTATATATAATATTATGAGTAAATGAAAACTACTCTAAAACAAAACTATGATGAATAGACATTAAAAAAAAAGTGCAAATAGTGATTGTTGATGTAAATAATAATACAAAATCATATAATTAAGATTATTTTTAAAATAATAGAATAAACTAGATCTATATTTTCATAATTTATTTCTTAAATACTTGTAAAAAATTAAATGTATTTGCCTCGTATAGTTAATAACTTTTTCTTAATTTATTAATGTAAATTGAATATTGAAAATTATTAAATTATATTAATGAATAATAATGAAATAAGGGATATTGTTGATAATTAAATATTATCTAATAAGGATAATGAGATTATCCTTTTTGAGAATAAAAGTAATATTTTTATTTGTGTAATGCATTTATGTAAATTTGGTATAAGAAGTTGACCTTGTCTTTGAGTGTAAAATTCAATTTTCAGATATTGCAATTGGTAAAGTCAACCGTTGGTTGGTTTAATCGAACCTGGTCTGTTTTGGTGATCATAAAAATAGTAATAAATCAACTTCTAATAATAGACACAGCCAACTGCTTCATGAACAAGTAATTGCAAATAATAAAATATAACATCAAAAAAGGAACAGTAGTTTGATGATCAATTCGCCATTGATGATGGTTGACAAGCTTCTCTCATTGCCAATGCAAATATTCTATCCAATGAAACTAAAAATATATATATCAAATCGAAATAAATTAAATATGAAAATAATAAAACAATTTATTTATCAAATAAATTAAGTTAAAAAAGGATGCCTAACTTTACAATTTTATTTTAAAATATTTTTCAAAAAATAAAAAATGAAATATTAAGCAGTTTATATTATAATCTAGAGTTTTAAAATTAATTTAGTTCGATTTAAGTTTATTTATGTTTACAATGTTAATTTGAGATTTGCGTTCTTTAATATAATAATTCGTCTTATCTGGCAATCATGCTCCTGGCTTATTATGTTCATAGAATAATTAATTATTTCTTAAAATGATGATGGTTTTTATTAAATAAAAAAAATTAAGTTGACAAAATCTTGTCGGCATGTGCATTTAAAAATTAAATAACCTTTTTTCCCTGTAAAATAATCTCAGAATTTCAATCATCTTGGGGGCACAGGTTGTTCAAGAGTAAACAAAGACCTGGTGGGACGCTCCATTCACTTTCATCTATACCACCAAATCTCATATTTTATCGTATTAACCTATGAAATGATCATCTTTATTCGATTGGTTTGAAGGAAGCGTATGCGAGTATGGAAGGATTGTGCTCACACTTTAGCATGCCTTCCTTGGGCAATCACACCCATGAAAATGACACCAGGATTGTTTGTTTTCAAAGCAGTGGCAACCCAAAGAGGTTCCCCCACCCAAAATCAGCTTCGTAGAATGGAAATCTGCACCAACTACTTAATCCATTGTAATCTAACATATCGTCTGTTGAAATTCTCACTATCTCTGCGTGACATATGTTTCCGGTGGATAGTTTTGGCAATGCTGGAATCATTCTTTTCCGCAGATCGAGTGCTACTGCTGCGGCAGTTATGGTTCCTGTACTTCTGTTATCTTCTTCAGTACTTATAGCTGTCAGAACCCCCCAAAGAAGGGAAGCTATGGCGTCAAATCGAGTTGGATGATCCAAACAAGGTCAATTGCCTACTGCTTCTCTTAAAGCAGCCACTTTCATACTATCAAACACGAACCTTTTCAGCAATTTATCAAGTCATCACTGTTTTTATGACGCGATAAGAATCCTTGAATGTCTTGTGGAGGAAAATTTGAGGTGCAACCGAAATTCACACCGTCGAAATCGTTGGCAACGCCACAAGCAAGCGCAGCGGAGCTTGTAAGAAAAGACGCAGCGGTTGATGCATCAGCAATAGCATGCCAGACACAGATACTAGTTGCTAAGATAACCTGAGAGCTTATCTGAGGTGGAAACATCATGTGTTTTGCATGGTATTAACTTTTCCAGAAGATGCATCTCTGGTTCTTGAAGTATCACCGACATGTCTCCAGCTACCCGAGCTGCAACACATAACGCACATTCATCACTACACTCAATACAAGAGGTATCCTTGACTCGTCCAGCGAAAGGATAGAAGTGGGTCAATGTCTCCGAAAAGGAAGCTTTCAAGTGATCAGATTTCTTAAAGTTGAGGAGCCAACTGATCAGGAAGCGAGAGCTTGCGTATTATTGGATGATCTGAAGTCAAACAAGTTTAACAGTTTCTCTGGAAATGATAGCAACTTCCATTGAATGAATGACTAGATGTGATAGAGATGAGCAGGTTTTGGCACATTAAAAGACCACTGAAACCAAGCTTTGTACACAAAGTAGGACCAAATAGTTCAATAATCGAAGAATATCAGTATTTAATTAGGTCTGCGCATCACGCCTTTTAGTTATTGATTTTTCAATTATTTCTAGACATGCTCCACGTTTATTATATCATAAACTGCGTTGACCAAACCAAGCCTTTTTATTTTTATTTAAGGTTAAAAATATATACTGTAAAGAAAATTATATATACATATATATATATGTTTTGAAATATATGTAAATATTTTCAAATATATTATTTACTTTAGAGTAGTATATAAATTTTACAAGTATTAAAAATATTTTATTTTTAAATTATATTTTATGAAATATATATATTTTTTTTGATTTTATAAATTAAATAATATATTTCATAAAATATTTTATTTTAAATGATTTAAATCAGACAAGAGTTTAATATAAAATTTTATTTATTTAATATCATAGATTGCAAAATTTATGAAATATAAAAAAAATAATGTGTAGATAATTATTTTGGATTACTTATACTTGGATTGAAACTTTTTAAAAGGAAAATTACTCATTTTATTATTTTTTAATAATTCTAGGTGATTTTTGTTTTATAAAAATAATAATTTTATAATAGATTTATAATAATTTTGAAATAAATATATTGAAATTTTTTAGAATTTATAAAAATATTAAATTTGTAAAATAAATATTTTTAAAAATTCATTATTTCTTATAAATTTTCAAAAAATTCAATATGTTTATAATTTATTATATTAAACATATTTGAAAATACATGGTCACTAATATTAGGGATGAGCATTAGGGATGAGCACCATTCAGTTCAGTTCGGTTTTATGAAAGATTTGAACCGAATCAAATAAATCAAAAATTGAAATTATAAAACTAAATCAAACTAAAATTTATTAAAAACTAAATAAACCAAACTAAATAAATTAAAAATCAAATATATAATAACTGAACCAAACAAAATAAACCAAATAAAGTGAAAATTTAATTCACAAACCATATAATTAATATAAAATAATATTATTTTGAATATTAATATAAAATGATGTCGTTTTATGATCAATTTTTTTATGTGTTCGATTTATTCGATTATTCAATATTTAAATCGAACCAAAAACCAAAAATCAAAATTTTTAAAAAAAATAACCAAACCAAAACTAAAAAACCAAATCGAAATTACTAAGTATATCAATTTACCCGATTTTTAGATATTTTTACTCACCCTAACTGATATTGATTGTTTCAATAATAATAGTTTCTTTTTAAAACAATTTAAATATTATTCAATTAAATTAAAAATTCAAACAACATTTTTATACACAATCCCCCTCATTTTTAAAACAATTGATTTTTATTCAATTTATATCAACATAAACTAAATAATTTAATTGTTTAAAAGTCTATTTATTTTATTATATTAAAATAATTATTTTATTTAATTAAAAATATTTATTTGATTGATAAATAAAATACATATTTCAGTTATTATATTAATTCTGTAGATGACGATATATTTAATTCATCTACAAATTTATTTAATTCCATCTCTGAGAAGCCTTTTCATGCTGAAGGAATGAAGGAAGCATGCCCGAGGATCTCAGTGTTGTGTTGAAATTTAAGCATGTCTTCCTTAGGCAGTGATACCCATGCTTCAATTCCCTCACCATCCTTAGCATCAATTAAAATAACCAGATTATTGAGCCCCATGGCTGTGCCGATCCATGCAGGTTTTCCCCACCCAAAATCTGCTTCATAGAATGGAAACTTGCACCAGCTGCTGAAACTAATCACGCCCGCCATCATCTTACCTGCCTCTTCTCCTGCAGATTTTATGAACTTCAAGTACTCACCATTCTCATGAACCTTCCTCACGTATTCATCGTTTACGATCCTCACTGACTGCCTTAGATTTTCTGCCAAACCGCTGTAGTCTATCTCCATGTTCGTTGGCCACTGTGCCACCGTCAATTGATTGATGTTTCCTATACAGTTTTCTGGCAGCGGTGGGTTCATTCTCTTTCTTAAATCCACGATACTTACAGCAAGATGAGGCTTCCAGGATCGTTCTTTTTCTTGTGCTATAGCTATCACAGCTCCCCATATGAGAGCCGATAATGCCTCCACACGAGTTGGATGGTTGCCAATTTTTTCTCTCAGGGAATTTATTTTGGATCCATCAAATACAAATCTTTTTGTTACGGTCCTGGACATGGAATCTTTATCCAGGTAACTACCAGTGGAGAAGGCAAGTAGGTCTTGAGGAGGGAAAAGAGGAGTGCAGTCGACAACCACACCGCCCATATCATTTTCAGAACTGGAACCACGAGCAATTGCTGCCCAGCTTGTAACAAAGGAAGCAATAGCGGATGCATTAGCAAGAGCGTGCCAAACGCAAACTCCGATTGCCATTCCTCCGCACGAAAAGAAACTAACTTTAACAGCTAGGATCAGTTGGTCAAGCAAATCAGCTGATTTTTCATGAGGATTGCATGGAAGCAACTGTAGAAGAAAATCAGCCTCAGGTTGATTAACCACTGAAGACATGTCCGTAGCAACATTAGCTTCAACATAACTAACCCCATGATTGTTGCAGTCGACGCAGAAAGCATCATTGAGGCGTCCGGCGAACGGATAGAAGTAGGACAATGTCTTGGAGAGGGAGGATTTGAGGCGATCATTGACTTTGTGGGTGGAATCATCTGCATTTGGCGAATAGAAAAGGACTATAGGTGCAAACATAGGAGGCGATAACTGATCCAAAAGAGAGAGCTTATAGGTTTTGGGTTGAGTTGGGTTAGGGGATGAGGGCTTAATGATTTCTCTGGATATAATTTGGACAATATCCATGGCCATCTTCCTCGAGGCTAAAGATAACGTTCTAATCGTGTGAAGTATTGCTAAGAGATGTTATACTGTCATGGTTTATATAGAAATAGCCTTAGAATTATATTTGATTCATGTCCTTGTATATTGTTTTCTTACTTACATTGATTGGAAACTCGACAACAACAGGTAGACCTTAACTTTAATGCTGAATGATGGGATTTATGAATGAAATTGAATACGATTATTTAGATTCGTAAGATCAAGTTGTGATCTCGTAAAATCTTTAACAGGAGAGAAAATTAAATGTATTTAATGTGATGAGTTGGCAAGTACCGGTCAGAACCATTAGGATAAGCCGCCATTTTACTATTTTAGCTTTAAAAAATTGAAAATTACTATTTTGAGGTAAAAGAAAAAATTATTTCAGTTTTGATATATTTTTTTACCTGACTGTTAATCAAAGTCATAGCCCGATGACATTGCATGACATGACGGGGAGAGTGGAGGTGAGAGAGTGTGGTGACCGGTATAACTAGCGGTCGATAGATCCATTTTCGTCCCGCAACTTATTCAAAATTTACTTTTTTTATCTAATTTATTATTTTAATTTTTTCCAAAAATTATTATTATTCTCATTTTTTATTTTAATTAAAATTTTTAACCAAATTTATTTAAACATACGAAATTTATTTTTTCCCAATACTTATTCATTTATTTTTTCCAAAAATTATTAATAATTAAACACAACAATAATATTTTTTAAAAAAACTTATTAAAATATTTTTTTCTGAAAATAAATATTTTTCCAACAATTAATTAAACATAACAATATTTATTTTTCCCACTAATTATTAATTTCCTTTTTTTCCGAAAATGAATATTACTTAACCATAACAAAATACTATTTTCTACAACTATTCTTATTTTATTATTTTACATATTCATGACTTTTTTTCCCACATTTTAATAATAATTATAAATAACTAAATTAATTTTTAAAACAAATATTTTTAATTTCAATTTATTTGATAATTATTAATTTAAATTTTTCCCAAAAATTAATAATTATTAATCATTACCAAATTATTTTTTTCATAATTATTACTTTCATTTTGTCCAAAGTTACTTTTTTCATTCTTCCCGCAACTTCTTCATTTCATTTTATTCTATTTTTAATAATTACTAAACATAACAAAATTACTTATTTTAACAAAAATTATTTATTTTATATTTACAAATATAATATCTAATAAATAATATATTTCACAAATTCTATATAATATATCTAACAAATAATATCTAATAAATAATATCTAACATATAATATTGTAGATATCAAAAAATGTTCAAATTAATTTCTAGAGCAATTAAATAAATATTTTTGATCTATGAAATTAATTAGATTAAATAATTATTTTAATCTAATAAATGAAATATATTTTATGGATCAATTAAATAAATATTTTT
>CANYBF013403744.1:0-21535 GCA_948192965.1 Dalechampia spathulata
TTACAAGTAAGTTTGAGATTGTATTCTTCATTTACTTCATTGCTTGTAATCCTACAACCTAGAGATTAGGTTTTATCTTTGTGGGATTGGTGTGTGATTAATCCTTAGGGATTATATTATATTTGAGTGATTGTAAGGACAATCATTGTAAAGGTTAGAGTGTAAGTCTTAAAAACATTGGGGTTTGGCTTCATTTGGGAATCCAATTGTAATTGATTGAGATTTTAGTGGAACCCTAAGTCGAGACTTAGGAGAAAGTGGACGTAGCCAAGAGTTTAGCCGAACCACTCTAAAACCGCACGTGTTGCCTTCCGCACAGGATTTTCAGTAATATACACAATATTAAGTACATAAAATTTATCCAAATTTAGTTAATATACAATAAATGATAAATATAAAGAAAGCAAATTTTAAATTTCAATAAAAATATTTATTTATTGATTTTTTATATTAATTAATATTTATTTATTTATTATTAGTATATATATATCAAAATAAGAAAAAAAATTATTATAATAAAGAATAGTTAAATTTCAATCTTATCTTTTTAAAATTAGAATGAAATAATAAATTGTTACTTTTTTTTTTCTTTGAATATATAATAGAAATAATAAATGAAGATTTTATGATGTTTGATATATATTAATAATAATTATATACAACCTCAATTAGATAAATAATCATATATTTTATTGACTTATTGTATTAAATAATAAAAAATTACATCACTTAAAAAAATAATTAACTTAATCATTAGAAATTCTTATATCAATGATAATTGTATTATAAATGATGAATTTTTGGCATGGATGTGTGTCAAAAACAAAATGTCAATCTATAAAGATCAATAATTATATTTATCAAAATTTTTTCTATTTAAGAAAAGAAAAAAATTATTATAATACATTTCTATTAGATAAATAATGATATATTTATTAAATTATTTTATTAAATAATGAAAAAATAACACCATTAAAAATAAAAATAATTAATTTAACCATTGTAAATTTTTATATCAATAACAACAAATTATAATAATATTTTAACATGTAAGAATTATTTTCAATAATCAAACTATATTTTTTATTTAGTTTTTAGTCTTAATAAATTAAATTGATTCAAATCTATAAATTTAAGAGATAATTTAATCAAAAAGTTAAAAGAATATTTAACTTTCATTTTTTAAGTTTTAGAGGAAATTAAATTTTATTCCTTAAATTTTATATTAATAATATATTAATTTATTCTGTTTTGTAATTTCTATTTATTTTTAATAATATTGGCATCATTATACTTTATGTTGATTATAACATGAATATACTGTTAAATGATATTAGACATTATATTAATAAAATTTTAACAAAATTTTTTCATATAAATATTTAATGAGTTACTAATATATATTCTATACTAAATTTAATTATTTATATCATTGAAATTGTTACATAAAAAATTATTATTATTATTATTATAATCAGTAAATTTTAATTTTATCTATTTAAAATTTGAATAAATTTTTTAAATATATAATTATTAATTATAATTATAAATTTGGTGGCAGACGTTTCAGCTTGTTTACACTAATTTGCATTATGTGTGGAAAATTGATAGTAAAGTCAATAATTGAAAAAGGTATAATTATCCCACATTTAGAATTTTCATATGTTCTTTTTTAAAGTATGTTTGTTACTCAGGTACAAAATTATAGTTTAAATTTGATTTTTTAATATTTCAAAGTAATAATATTTTTAAATAATAATTAAGTTTAATATTAATAATACTTTTTATCAATAATATGATTTTATGATAGTAGTTTATGTGAATAATATGAATAATATAAAAAATAATACAAAATAAACAAGTATTTTATTGATTTTTTAAATTGATATATGGAGATTATGCTTTGAGACGATGAAGTACTTTAGAATCGGCAGTGGATTAAAAACAATACCACGTGGACCATTCTGATCCGCAGAAACATATACTCTCTGGACCCTACTCGCACACTCACTTTCTCTCTGTTTTCTTCTCTCTCCTCTTCAATCTCTGCTGCGATATTCCAAATGCACTGCTCCTCATCCTCCACAAAAACTAAAAACAGGAATACACGCTCACCGCTCGGTACGCAGCCGTTTTTGAAATGGAAGAGGTCTCGACTGGGGCCATAGTCCCCGCGGTTAAGCAAGAGCCAAGGCCATCTTCTTCCTCTGCCGCCGCCGCACCGTCCGAGCCTTCTGCGGCCGATGCAGGAATATTGGAGGCGGATAAGGATTTCTTATGTCCGATTTGCATGCAAATAATAAAAGACGCGTTTCTAACTGCTTGTGGACACAGTTTTTGTTATATGTGTATCATCACTCATCTCCGTAACAAAAGCGATTGCCCTTGCTGTACTCATTACCTCACTACGAATCAGCTCTTCCCTAATTTTTTGCTCCAGAAGGTCTTATTTCTGTTCTTTTTATTGCCGACGTCTTTATTTTGTTGTGTTTGATTTCGATTGTGGAAAGTTGATGAAAAAGGCTATCAGAAAAGAAAAATGGATGGAAGTTGTTGTTTTGTATCTTGAAATTGAGCTTAGGTTGTGTTTCCGTGTGTAGCTATTGAGAAAAGCTTCTGCTCGTCAAGCTTCAAAAAATGCATCTCCGGTTGAGCATTTTCGCCAAGCATTACAGCAGGTCGGTTATTCTTTTTGTTTTTGGGTTTGATTTGGCTGTAGCCTTGAATTTGAAGTATTGTTTCATGCCTCTGTTTCCTCAAGTAAATTTCTGAATTCTTTTGATTGCTTGTTGTTTGTTGTGGAGAAGATTATGATATTATAGACTAGATAGTGATTAACTGGAAATAATGCTTTCCATTTAAAATTAGAGATACTTTTAAATTCTAAATGAGCATATAAACTAATGGTTCCTTTCAACGTATTACTCGACTGATTGGTTTGTTGTAACGAATCATGTGTGATAATTCAGTTCACCGGATTCCTTGTAGTCATTGTAGAAAAAAGTATTATCTACGCTAAAATTTCTTGTAAATGCATTTTTTCTATTTGAAGTTGCAAGAATTGTATTTGGAACTTCCGGACATATCAAATTTAATTCCATTGAATTGATTTTTTTTTTTCATTTTTGGGGATAAATTTAGAGAGTGGAAGTTAAAATGTTTTGATCATATAAGTCGTGGACTTCTAGATGCACTGTTTAGCAAAATGGAAATGATTATTGTGAGTGAGAGATTGAGGAAAAGGGTAGACCTTAAACTTATCTGGAGAACAATGATACTATCAAACCTAGCCATATTATATTTGGATGAGAATGTCACCCAAAACTGTGAGGAATGGAAATAGAGAATCCTATATGCCAATTCCATGTAACTTTTGATTAAAGTTTTAGTCGGGCTGAGTTGAGTTGTGTTGTGGACTTCCTATAAAATATGTAAATTAAGCAAGTTAGATTTATTGTTAATGTGAATAATTTTAGTGTGACGCATTCTTGTGATCACTAGCCAGGGTTGTGAAATTTCAATCAAGGAGCTGGACACTATCATGGCGATGCTTTCGGAGAAGAAGAGAAAAATGGAACAGGAAGAAGCTGAAAGAAATATGCAAATATTGTTAGACTTCTTATACTACTTACGGAAACAAAAAGTTGATGAATTAAATGAGGTATGCCGTTCATCAAATCATCTGGTATAATCAGATAAACTTTTAACTGACCAAGTCTGCAGTCTCATAGGCATCAATATTGGTTTATCAACTGTTTATGTGCTTATTATTTGCAATTTGCATTATCAAGAACTTGATGTATATGGTGTGTGAAACATCCTTTCCTTCTATAGGTACGAACTGATCTCCAGTATGTTAAGGAGGACATAGAGGCTGTAGAGAGACAGAGAATCGAGTTGTACCGGGCTAGAGATAGATACTCTATGAAATTAAGAATGCTTGGAGATGATCCAAATGTTAGAAAACCATGGCCTCCAACAGTAGAGAAGAGCACTAGCGGTGTTATTAGCAGTTCATGGATGACTGCAGGAAATCTTCCCACCAAGAAAATGGATGGTAAAGCTCAAGTAAGCTCTCATGGCCTTCAGAGAAAGGATTCTTTAACTGGTTCCGACTCACTGTTTAATCAGTCTGGGCTCTCTGTTGTAAGAAAAAAGCGAGTCCATGCACAGGTCAGTAGTCCTCCAAATGAAATTTTGCATAGTGGTTTAAAGTCATGTGTTCTACATATATCTGTTGTGTGTATACTGGCCTTGATGAGTGTTCCAAATTTTAGAAAATGAGAAGCTAGATCTTTGTTTGTTCTTTGCATGCAATTGATTCCTCCCTTTCTCCTCTGGCTACAGTTCAATGACCTACAAGAATGTTACCTGCAAAAGCGTCGTCAGTTTGCTAATCAACCACATAACCAGCAAGAAAGGGATAAAAATGCCATAAATAGAGGGGGCTATAGTGCAGGCCTGTCTGATTTTCAGTCCTTCCTCAGCACCTTCACTCAGTACAGGTATACAAATATCAGTCTTGGATCTTGTGACATTATTCTCAGTTGGCACAATTCCTCTTTATGCTCCAAATTTTTTGTGCATGAGTAATTTATCTAAAGTTTTTCTTTTATTCTTTTGGAACAGTCGATTGAGGGTCATAGCTGAGCTCAGGCATGGAGATATATTTCACGCGGCCAATATAGTGTCCAGGTGAGCTAATCGTTTTTGCATGAATGAAGTTTGTCATATGAGGGTAAACTTAACGTCAAGGTTTGTTTTACCTGTGAAATATAAACTGCAAATTGTGTGCATACTTAATCTACATGAAAGAAAACTTTTAATTGTCAATTAACTGTGAGAGGATCAAGGATGCTTTCTACATTGAAGAAAGTAGTAGTCATCCTACCAATGTAATTATCTAATATATTAACAACTTCAATCATTTGCTAAGCAGTAGAAAAGCTGAAGACACAATGCTATTTCCCATGCAATTTGTTAGTTTATTTTAATTTGTAAGGAATCATCTTTAATTCTCGTTGCTTTGAAACAGAAGAATGAAAGACTGCTAATGCTGAAAATTCAGATAAACCATCCATGCTTGAAGCTGGATTTTGTTAATTTGATATGATAGAGCAAGTAGTTTGGAACTCTCATCCATGGGAATATAGGATGTAAAAGAAGATGGGAATGTTCTTCATTGTTGTTATCTTTATCTCTTTCCTTGAGATGCTAAGTGTCCAGCAAGGATTACAAAGTAAATTACCTGCAGTCTTATGAGAATGGAGGCCTTTTTCGTTGTGGATTATCTCCATTAGTTTTATTTGCAGAGAGGTCCACTCCTGATATCTCCAGACTGGACACCCTCTCAGAGATGTAAAAAAGGAGTGAATCTTCTGTTGGGATCTTTTACTGTGGCTAAGTTTTCATAGAATTCAGTTAAATATGGTCAATCTCATGTGATTGAAAATGTTGGATTGCAGTATAGAATTTGACCGTGATGATGAACTATTTGCTACTGCTGGAGTTTCAAGAAGGATCAAAGTTTTTGACTTTTCCACCGTAAGATCTTGATCTCTGATCTTTTACTTCTTACCGGAGTCATATTGAATGAGGCATGAAATATAAAACTGTTAAGTGCTAAATTTATGACCAATTTGTTGGATAAATAATTTTTCAGTTTCTACTAAAACCCATTTCAATAGCCTCCGCCAATAAAATTTGGCCATGGAGTAACATACAATTGGCACCATTTCTAAACATTAGAACCATTTAATTTCGCGGGTATTACAGATTTGCATGCTTTGGCTGTAGCAGAAGGAGAATATAACAGCATACATCCTGCTCATTCAAGCAAATATCTTTCTTAAAATTTAATTCTTTCATTTTTGTCAGCTGCATCTATAATTTGTTTTAACCATTTGGAATACTTGCCAGGTTCTGAATGACCCTGCAGATGTGCATTGCCCTGTTGTTGAGATGTCAACACGTTCAAAACTTAGCTGTTTGAGTTGGAACAAGTATGCTAAGAATCAGATAGCTAGTAGTGACTATGAGGGAATAGTAACTGTTTGGGATGTTACGACTAGGCAGGTATTTAAGAATTATCATGATTCACTTAAATTCATGTGTTCGTTTATGCAGTGAGCAATTTTGTGTGTTCAGTTAAATTCAATACGGTATTAGTGGATATGTTATCTCACTTATGTGTAAGCCTCTTTGCAGAGTGTGATGGAATATGAAGAGCATGAAAAACGTGCATGGAGTGTTGATTTCTCTCATACGGAACCCTCAATGCTTGTATCTGGTAGTGATGATTGTAAGGTGTGGTAGAACTTGTTCTATCCTGAACTAAAGATGAATTTGATATTATATTTGAAGAACATATTTCTGTTGTAAGTTTTTTTCCTTTTAATGTGTGGAGAATTTTTATAAAAATATTTTGAGGAAATTATGGTTTGGAGAAGTATATGTGAAAATTTTCTTCAAAACCATGGTTTGGAAATGCAATAATTTTAGAAATAATATAAAAACTGGGAACGTAAAAGCAGGTTTTTGCATAATACTCAGCGGAGTGTGACTCTCTTATTTATTTTCTTAGAAATGCACAATGTATAACCTGATTGCATTTCAAAAAGATAGACCAAAAGCTAAGCTCGGTGTTATGGGTGCTTAAATTTATGTTTTGCAGAGGCTTTGGCCTCATCTTTTGTTAGTTATCTTGTGTTAGGGGCGCCATCTTCGATTTTATTTTTTTAGTAGTATCAGTATGTTATTACTTGTTTTCTTTTTGTTGACTATTTTTGCAACCTAGTCAAGCTAGGCGTCCGATGAATGAATGTAGTATGAATATGTATCACCTGTGAGTAGGTCATACCTGGTAGTGTGAACCTAGTCTAACCCTGCTTCTCCTGTATGTGATTTATGGAGTTTTTTAGATATGTTTTCTTTCTGTAACAGAAAAATTTCTAGATATGAAAATTTGATAGCCATGTAATGGCATACCCGATCAAGTTTGTATCCATGTGATCTCATTGCCATTGAATGTAATGCTATTATCATGATCGGCATCAAATGTGCTGTCGTGGCCTTATTTTTATGGTTTATGTGCATTTTGTCTGGATATGTAATAGCGTTTGAATGCATTTCCCAGATGCTTTTGGAGAGTTTTTGAACACAGATATTAAGTTATTAGTTAAGCTTTTGGATTTTCAAGATCACAAAGCCAAGCCATTATTGGAGTGGAAACTCCACTTTTCATGTAAAGAACTTGGTGATGTGATCAAAAGAAACATATACAAATTTCTCGATTGGAGAACATGAATGATTTAGCTTTTCTTCATTTGCTTACATTTTCTTTTTATCATGTTGCCATCTCCAATTAACTAAATTTATGTTTTGCTTCATGAAATAATCAGGTCAAAGTTTGGTGCACAAATCAGGAAGCCAGTGTTCTCAACATTGACATGAAAGCTAATATTTGTTGTGTAAAGTGTAACCCTGGATCTAGCAACTACATCGCGGTATGCTCCTTAGTTATATTTCTGGATGTAGCACATGATATTAACTTGTTCTGTGGCAACAACTTAGAGGGTGCTTGTTGAAGCATGTTAGCTATGAAATAAAATGGAAGTGATTGTTTGAGATGTGCATCAACTTCTGAGCAAAAATAAATAAATCGGAAGGGATCCACTTATTTGTTTACTGCTTATAAGCTAGTTGCAAGT
The DNA here is from genome assembly GCA_948192965.1 of Dalechampia spathulata. Lineage (NCBI taxonomy): Eukaryota > Viridiplantae > Streptophyta > Magnoliopsida > Malpighiales > Euphorbiaceae > Dalechampia > Dalechampia spathulata. Next base: position 7,710 of record CANYBF013403744.1, read on the forward strand.
GTTTAAACCTGTTAAGTTTCATTAATTTTAAATTTTCATTATATACTCTTATTTTAATTTGTTAAACAAGTTTTATTTATATGAGAATCAATTGTCTATTTAATTTTAATAATTAACTTCCAATATTGTTGGAGTAAACCTCAATGCTGTTCTAAAAATGGTTAATATATTTTAATATCTAATAAAATAACTTTATACCTTTTTGGTCATTTTAATGATAAATACACGTACAAATTTTAAATTAAACACAGACTGCTTAAAGTTTTAAATTCTTATAAGTTTAAAGTAGCTTCTAAGCACCACTAAGCTAAATTTTTACAACTTAAGCCACATACCTTCTTAATCCTGTACCTTGTACTGGTTTGGAAAAACATTGCAGTCTACTTTCCCTATGATTTCAAAATTTTGGTCTTTTAGATACATGTTAAGTTACTTCACACATTGAAATCCCAGTTTGGGTTTGTTTAAGAATGCATGCATTGGGATTTCCTGGAGTTTATAAACCTGATAAAGGAATGGAAGATAGGCTTGGTGGCACATATTTGATGTCATATTAAAAGAGGATGTTGGTCTGATCAGCTGCAACTTAAACTAAATTTTCATTACCATATGAAAATCATGTATCATTATTAAAACCATGGAGAGACAAGTGGCGTCACACAATGTCTTGTCGAGCTAGTCATGTATGTTTTGCCCTAAAAAGTGGATTTTTACCCTTCCGCAGGTTGGTTCAGCAGACCACCATATTCATTATTATGACTTGAGAAACATTAGTCATCCACTCCATGTGTTCAGCGGGCACAGGAAAGCTGTTTCATATGTGAAATTCTTGTCTTGCAGTGAGCTTGCTTCAGCATCTACAGACAGTACGTTACGGTTATGGGACGTAAAGGATAATGTTCCTGTAAGTAATATGTTAGTGGAAGCAAATTGGTTGAGAAATGTGTATATGCATGTGTGAGAAAATTATGCATATCCTTTATCAAATAGTTGAACGATGTTGCAGCAAAATATGAATTTGAAACTTGTGATGTTGAATTTATCAAATTATAACTGTAGATGAGAAAATAAAATATGCCGAATTATGAGGGAACCAAGATTTCCAGGAATCCACAAATAAGACAACTATTGAAAGTGCTAAAATTGGAGCTTTACTTAATTAAGCTCTCTATCTGTTGGCAGAACTAGTCCTTACTGAAAACGTATGAAATTATGAACAAGATATGGAAGAAGATTCTGGAATTTCATTTCCTAATTCTATATGGTTGAAAGGAAAAAGGGATTTGTCATTTGTGCCTGTCTTTGTTGCTACGTATTTCTTACTGGCCTTATCCACCATTACTCTGCTTGTGATGGTCGCTTCTGAAGTTTGATAGCGTCATTTATATTATATTTTCATTCAATTGAATACATCGAGTACTTGAAAGTAGTTAACTGCTCTATTGACTTGCTTTCTGATTTTGATGATGCTTCAGGTTCGTACATTCAGAGGCCATACAAATGAGAGAAATTTTGTGGGTCTATCGGTAAATCGTGAATATATTGCATGTGGGAGTGAAACAAATGAAGTTTTTGTCTACCACAAGGTTAGCTATTTACAAGGCATCGATTTCAACACATTTATTTGTTCCACTTTTTCATCCCGATCTGATTGCAATTCTGGAAACTACTTGGCAGGAAATATCCAAACCTGTCACATGGCATAGATTTGGTTCACCGGAAATGGACGATGCGGATGAAGATGCAGGATCTTACTTCATTAGTGCCGTCTGCTGGAAGAGTGATAGTCCCACAATGCTAAGTGCAAATAGCCAGGGAACAATAAAAGTCTTGGTTCTTGCAGCTTAAATAAGAGGGAAAGGAAATTATTGTGTTGAAAACAGCTAGCGGTGTATTTCTAAAAGTGGTTGGCTGTATTTCCTTGTATATATCATTCGAGTGTCAATTGGGTGGTTATTATGAAGCCTTGGGCTCATCAATCCGTTTTTTTGGCCGATAGTTGTACAAGCTTTCACAACAACTCTAGTTATAGAATTTTGGCAATTACCTCTTTCATTATTCATACCTATGGACTTGGATTTAATGAATGTTCCTTCTTTAAAGAAGGGTAGCATTTGTGATGAAAATTAACGATTAATGGCTGCATATTCACAGTTTATGCACCCGCTATTGCTCTTCATGATATAATATCTTCAAATCTAGTATACTATATGAATGGTTTAGGATAAAGAATGCAGCCATTGTAGTTTTACTAGCAGTATTTGTAAATACTCTTCCCAAAAATTTAAAACCGCAATTGAAGTTGCTTTACTCTGCTGTCAGACGACAAAAAGTTGCATTCTGAGTAGCAGAAAATTAAGAAGTGACTTTACCGTTTCAATCAACTCCTTCACAAGACTAATTTCGTGAAAGAGCGTTGAACCCTTACGCTCCACTCCCGATGTAAGCTAGCTTGCTACGTCAGGGCATTGAAGCTTAAAACTATTTTCAGATATAGCCTGTGAACCGGTGCTTCATTTGGCAGATTCTATAAAAAAAATTAGGGCACCTTCTCAAGCAGAATGTGTGGCCTCTCTCCACGCCTTTGATTTTCGCAAGGTTGTACGACATATAAGTGAGACCTTATCGGAAGAAACCCTAAATTATAATAGGATATAGTATATATGATTCATATAAGTTTTAGGTAAACATGAAAATATGGTTAAAAAATACTTATTTTGCATATATGTTCATTACGTTATATGCTATACAAACTAAACATAAATAACCACGTATGAACATCAACACTTTAAATTTAAAAAAAAAAAAAAAGCATTACATATGTCCATACAAAGTATACATATCTTGGCTGGCAAGTTTCAGAATATAAAAGATTAAAAAAACAAGAAACAAAAAAAGGAAAGATGAGAACTCGTTTGAGATATGAGAAGAATGAGAAATGATGCATAGCTCAGGAGGGATAGAATACGAAAGGTAACTCCCACAATTCTGGCAAGGTTTTTCATATTCAAAGACTTCATTGAGACGAGGAAGAAGACTTTGAGTACAACCTTTGATTTCTTGGACTTGCAAGGTCAAGAAAACTTGAGCCGTGACTGTGGAGTTGAAAGCAAGAAGATAAAGAGATAAAAAAGTTAAGCTCAGGAGAGATATCGCCAAAACCTCTTAACACGTAACAATATAATGGGCTATCATAGCATGGCATGCGGAAAGATCAACCATGGCCAGAAAGACAAGTTGCTGAGCAACTTGAAGAGCCATGGCAGGAAGCAGAGAGCATGGAAATACAAAAGGGTGGAGATGATGATAGTTAAAATAGGTCATCTTGAAGAGGTTTGACCTTTGTGCAATGAAAGATACAAGTAAGGAAGGAATGTCATGAGGAGGAGGATATATACATATATATTATATACACACACACACAAATAGAGAGAGAGAGAAAAACAAAGTGATAGTGAGATATCAGCATGAGAAATAAAGGCTGAGAGGGTACAATTGGGCGATTCGAAGGACAGATAGGATTGATCGATGAGTCATTTTCTAGTGAAGGAAGAAAACAGTAAGAATTATACCATTTTGTCTCATGAGAATTAATATCACACATCCATCCATTTTCCAGCCTAAACCATAATTTCCCTCTTTAATTACCATACTATTAAACCTCCCAAAATTATGTAAATATCTACTCCTTTTTTTTTATAAAATTATATATTTAATTTATCCTTATTCTTCATTTTTTTAATTTATTTTTTTAATTTTTCTTTTTAATCATAATTCATATGAACTATTTTTAACAATTTATTAAAATTATTTTTAAAAAACAAAAAATGTTAAAATTTATTTACAATACTTAAAATTATTTTCGAATTTATTATTAAATGTGGGATTTAGTATTTCTAATATTGAATAATAGTACATATTATATTTAAAATTTTAAAATAATAATTTGAACTAAAATAAAAAAAAATTAGAAATGGTGAAGCAGGCAGAAATAAATTAAATTGAATATACTGAAAGAGGTGAAAAACAAATACATAATTTACATACTAAAATAAGAGCTGCTTGTGAGTTATGTTCAGCTCTATGATGCCTTTGTCAGTGGTCCCTTTAGGACGGTCCAAAGTCAAATATTTTCATCATTTTATTTATTTATTTTAATTTTAATTTTAATAATAATAATAATATTATTATTATTATTATTATTATTATTATTATTATTATTATATTTAGTGCTCTAACTAAAGCATTCAAAGGTTGAAATACGGTAAAAATGAGTTGAATTGTAATTGATTTTATTTCATTTGAATTTAATTTTATTAATGTTTAATTGAATTTTTTTAATTTTTATCTATCATTATTTTATTTATAAAAGTAAAAAATTGGTAAATGAAATTCCAATATTTCATGGAAATGTATGATTTTACATTAATATAAATGTACGTATATATTATATTTATACAGCTCTAAATATTTAATTTATATATTTAAAATTACATTATATTTATTTAAAATATCAAATTAATTTATAAATTTATTAATAAATTTAAATGAATTAAATATTATCAAATTTAAATTTGATTTATTTATTAAATAAATATAATGAATATTTATTCAATTAAAATTTGAAATTACAACCTATCAAAGGAAAAGAGAGTATAAGACACTTTTCTTGGACTAAAGTATACACTAATTGTTTAAAATTATCATATCTCTTGACTAATTAATTACTTATAATACATATTTATTTTATTAATCTACTCATTTAAAAAATTAATATATGATATAATTTTAAAAGAAAGAAAAGAAAAAGAATAGTAATGGTAGGAGTAGGAGAAGAAGAAAGGGGAAAGAAAAGCAAAGGGAGGAAGAGTCTGTCTGACAAAAATTTCCTAGTTTCATATAAAACAATATCACAAAACCCTAATTCTCATGTCGTATGTAATAATGAATCACTGCAATCTTCCCATTGTCTTGTCATATCTCCTCTCTTCTTCTTCATTTATTGCCTTTTCTTTCCTTATATTCTTACTTTCATTTCTCCCTATTTCATTCTTTTCTTATAATAAATTTATGGTTAGTTTCTTGCTTATTAAGAAATTATTATTATTATTATACTTTAAATGGTGTATTTTTCTTCTAATGCCCCCCTCCCCTAATTATATGACATTTTCATGTATATATATATATATATATATCTTGCAGGTTCCGGAGGTAATGAAATTGAACTTTGTATCATATTTATTATGACATATTTTTAAATTTAATTAAACAAAGAATTATGCGATAAACTACAAATAAAAGCGGAAGTTTTTTGGGCCTTGTGCAAGATATTTCTCCCACAGATGAATACTTATGAGAGCCGGCAAGCCCATTTTACAATAATTATTATACATTTTTTCAAATATTTTTAAAAACAATTTAAAGTGAACTTTTTTTACCTTCTAATATAATCTGAAATTGAAAATTTTAAAAACGTTACTTTTATAAATTTTTCAAAAAAGTCTATTATTTTTAAAAATTTTCAAAAAATCTGATACTCTTAAAATAAATCAATTGTTTTTGATAGATTTTAAAAAAACCAATAATATATATATATATGCATTTTAATTTAAAAATATATGTTTATCATGCAAAGCATTTTAAGTGTTATGAAACATATGCATATGGATGATACTCATGACATATATTTTGTACTTTAAAGACATCTATGTTTTATGAGTAAAAATACATAATTAATATTCACTCAATATTTGACTACATATTATGAGTGTAATAAGCATTGATAATTACATCCAATCCAGCATTTATAATTTAACACTATCACATATTTAATTAAGTTTAAAATAAAATATACTATATTTATTTCATTTAATACTAATTTTATCATTGACATTCCTAATTGGGTAGATTCAGAAAATGATATTAAATACTATAAAAATTTACATATTGATTTATATAAATATTGTAAAAAATTAGAACTATATATCATATATTTACATGTATAATAAAGATATTAAATATTTATCATGCTATAAATTTATTTATTATATATGAATACCAAATTATATAAATCAGTTCAAAAATCTATAAATTAATATATCATTTTTAATTTAACAATAATTTAAATCAATCTAAACTCGAGTAGGAATCGTATTAATGGATCCTATCAAACTTTACCACTCCCATTTACATTATTAAAAAGTTGAGATATAAATTTAAGGAAATGGGAAAGTGCTTTATTACGTGACCCATTTGAGATACTTTTATAGGCACGTAAGAAACCAGAGGCAGCGAAAGGCCATATATATATATATATATATATATATAGATAAGGTAAGATGGTCGGTGAGGAGTCTTATCATGGCATCAATGCCCTATTCATTCATGCTTTACGTCCACTAATTAACTTTATCAATTTTACGTTGTTTGGTATCTTATTTCATAATAGCAATCTTATTCCCATCTCTGTTCATTTATTATCATTAGAATATTCTATTTGAAAATATAATATTAGTAAATTTATTTACACAATCTAATATATATAATTTTTAAATATAAATTATACTAACTTCATTCTAAATTGATAGCTATTCTTTCCTTTTTATTATTCCAAATTATAGTTAACTTATTATTATTTAGTAAGATAATTAATATGTAAAAGTAAAATGAAATATTTTTTCTTAATTAAAATATAGGTATAATAAAATAATATTTTTAAATTTAAATTTTTAAATAACATAAATTATTTTGTTTTAATCTTAATAAAATTATAAATAAATTTTAATAACAATAAAATAACTTGAAAAAAGTTATCAATATATTTTATCCGTATAGCGGCACTATATTTATTTTTGTTATATATATATATATGGAATATACTTTTTGCTTTTAGTAAGTCATAACAGAGTGGCGCTGACCGTGGTTTGTAGCAACTACCATTAGTGGTCGAAATCCTTAAGAATCCCGAAAGTTCCGATCTTTTCGAAGCTTTTGATATTGTAAGATTCATATATCATACTATATTAAATAAAAAATGATCTGAAAATATAAATCTATCTTTCTCTTTGTTTTTTTTTTCAATTTTAATTCAAAAATAGATACTATTTTTTAAAATTTATATGAAAATAAATAGTATTTTAAAAAATTTATCAAAAATAAATATAAAAATTAATCTAACAAAAATAAAATTTTTTAAATATAAATTAGTGCATAAAATAAATTTATTAATTATAAATAATATATTATTTTATATTATAGTATATTAAAATAGGAAAGAAAATATTAAAAAAGACAGTTTTACCTTTCTCTTAAAATTTTATTATTTTCTAAAATATTTAATTTACTAGCTACTAATTATTTTATATTTTATAATATATTATCTTATTTTTATCTAAATAAATTTTATTTAAAGACAAATACTGTTAATTTTATTTATATTTATTAATTACTAATTATTTTATATATTATATTATATTACTTAATTTTATCTAAAAAATTTTATTTAAAGATAAATATTATTAATTTTATTTATATTTGTTAATTACTTATTGTTTTATAATTTACATTATATTATCTAATTTTTTACCTAGATTATTCATAGATAAATAATACTAATTTGACTTATATTTGTTAATTAATAATTATTTTATATTTTATGAGATATTTATTAAAATTAAAAAATATTTCACATTATTAAAATATAGATTAACATTTCAAACTCATATTGTAAAAGTTAAGTGAATTAAATTAATTGAGTACATCTCTCTCAAATTTTTAATTAATATTATAAGAGGAAAAAAGAACAAGTGAAATGATAGTTTTATCATTTCTCTAAATTTATTGAAATTAAAATTTATTAAAATTAATTATTTTTATTATCAATAATTAGTTTTAAGAAAATAAAAATTTATTAAATAATCTAAATTTACTGACACTAATTTTATTTTTTTAATAATTTAATAATAATGGTTTTAATTTACAACAATTAAATTCTATAATAAAATTAAATGAAGGAAAATAATACTTATAATTATTTTTTAAAATATGAGATATTTATTAAAGTTATAAAATATCACATATTGTTAACGTATACTTTAACTTTTTTAATCGGAATCATATAATTGTTTAAAATTTATATAATTTGATTATTTAAATTATTAAAGTTTAGAAAATATTAATTATATTAAATTTGTAACAGATAATTTATAAAAATTTATTTTATTTTATTTTAATTATCTAATACTAATAATTTTAATTTATAATAACTAATTTTATAATAAAGTTATATAAATAAAAATATTATTTATGATTTTTTAAAAAATATGAGATATTTATTAAAGTTATACAATATCTCACATTGTCAACTTAAAATTTAACTTTTTCAATTTTATACCATAAAAGCTAAGTGAATTAGATTCATTAAGTATACATATCTTGATTTTTTTTAACTAATATTTTAAGAGAGAAAGGAAATAAGTAAAAATAATTATTTTATTATTAAAAGAGGATGAGAATAAGGAAAAAGATAATTTTATACTTTTTTTAAAATTTTATTATTTTTTAAAAATTTTAGTTTGTTACCTACTAATTATTTTATATTTTATATTATATTATATTATTTATCATATCATATCATATACATATTAAAAGTGTGAAGGGAGAAAGTGAAAAGATAAATCTACCCCTCCCCTTTTAATTTTAATAATTCAATAGTAAATATTATTTTTAAAATTTACATAAAAATAAGTATTACTTTTTTAATTCTAATTCAAAGATAAATATTATTTTTTAAAATTTACATAAAGATAAATATTACTTTTAAAAATTTATAAAAAAATAGATATAAAAAATAATCTAATAAATAAAAATAATAAAATAAATTTTTGTTTAATATAAATTAGTACAAAAAATAAATTTATTAATTGTAATTAGTGTATTATTTTATATTTTATTAAAAAATTTTAATTTCAATATTACTTTTTAAAACTTATCAAAAATAAATATAAAAATAAATTTAACAAATATGAATAATAAAATAAATTTTTTTAATATAAATTAATGAATAAAATAAATTTATTAATCATGATTAGTATATTATTATATTATATTATATTATATTTTACGTAATTATCTTATTAAATTTGAAAAAATGGATAGCTTAAAATTAATTAATATAATATAATATTATATTATATTTTACGTAATTATCTTATTAAATTTAGAAAATGGATGCTTTAATATTAATTAATATAATATTAAATAATTATATCACTATTAAAATTATTAAATTAAAAATATAAATTAATGCATAATTTAATGATAAATACTACTTATTTTATTTATATTTATTAGTTACTAAATTTTATTCAAATTTAAAAATTATTAATTTTATTCAAATATAAATACTACTCATTTAATTTTTATTTATTAAAATTACTAATTTTATTTATATTTATTAATTTTTAAATTTTATTCAAAGATAAATACTACTAATTTATCATTAATTACTTTTTTAAAACTTAACAAAATTAAAATTAAGTATAAAAATTAATCTAATAAACATAAATAATAAAATATATTTTTGTTTAATATAAATAACTGTACAAAATAAATTTATGAATTGTAATTAGTATATTATTTTATATTAATTGTGATTAGTATATTATATTATATTTTATGTAATTATCTTATTAAATTTGAAAAATAGATAGTTTAATATTAATTAATCTAATATTATATTATATTATATTTTCCATAACTATTTTATTAAATTTGAAAAATAAATACCTTAGTATTAATTAGCATAATATTAAATTAAATTATATTTTACATAATTATCTTATTAAAATTAGAAAATTGATGTCTTAATACTAATTAACATAATATTAAATAATTCTATGACTATTAAAATTAATAAATTAAAAATGTAAATTAATGCAAAATTTAAAGATAAGTACTACTGATTTTATCTGTATTTATTAGTGATTAAATTTTATTCAAAGTTAAACACTACTTATTTGTATTCAAATATAAACACTACTCATTTTATTTTTATTTTTTAAAAATTACTAATTTTATTTATATTTATTAATTATTAAATTCTATTCAAAGATAAATACTACTAATTTATCATTAATTATTTTTAAAATTTATCAAAATCAAATATAAAAATTAATCTAATAAATATAAATAATAAAATGTATTTTTTTTAATATAAATTACTATACAAAATAAATTTATTAATTATAATTAGTATATTATTTTTATAATAATTATGATTAGTATATTATTAAATTATATTTTATATAATTATCTTATTAAATTTGAAAAATGAATGGCTTAATATTAATTAATATTATATTATATTATATTATATTATATTATATTATATGTAATTTTCTCATTAAATTTAAAAAATGGATGTCTTAATATTAATTAGCATAATATTAAATTATATTATATTTTATATAATTATCTTAATAATGAAATATTTAATAATTAATATGTAATTAATGAAAAATGAGTAGTATTTATCTTTGAATAAAATTTAATAATTAGTAAATATAAATAAAATTAGTAATTTTTTAACTTTGAATAAAATTTAGTAGCTAACAAATAGAAATAAAATGAGTAGTATTTATATTTGAATAAAATTGGTAATTTTTAACTTTCAATAAAATTTAGTACATAATAAATACAAATAAAATGAGTAATATTTATCTTTAAATTATACATTAGTCTATATTTTTATTTTATTAATCTTAATAGTGATATAATGATTTAATATTATATTAATTCATATTAAGACATACATTTTTCAAATTTAATAGGATAATTATGTAAAATTTAATTTAATTTAATTCAATTTAATATTATTCTAATTAATATTAATAAATTTATTTTATTCACTGATCAATATTAAATAAAAATTTATTTTATTATTTATATTTATTAAATTCATTTTTATATTTATTTTTTGATAAGTTTTAAAAAGTAATATTTAAATTAAAAAATTTTAATAAAAATATAAAATAATACACTAATTACAATTAATAAATTTATTTTATTACTTATATTTATCTACTAAAAAGTGACAGCATTTATCTTCTAAAAAATTTGTTTAGATTAAAATTAGATAATAAAATATAATATATAAAATAATTAATTGTTAATAAATAAAAATAAAATTAGTAGTAGTTATATTTTGAATAAAATTTAATAGCTAATAAGTATAAATAAAATTAGTAGTTTTTTTCTTTATAAGTAGTATAAATTAGAGAATATAATATAAAGTATAAAATAATTATCTTCTAACAAACAAAAATACAATTAGTGACATTTATCTAATAAAAATAACATATAAAATATAAAATATAAAATACAAATAACACAATAATTAAAATTTGATAATACTAATTTATGTTTTCAATTAATGCACCTAATTTACATTTTCAATTTATTTAATTTAATAATAAAATTAAAAAATTAAAAATCTGAATTAGTACACATAATAAAGCTATTAATTTATAATTATTATATTAACTAATTAATCAAAATATATCAATTAATATATAATGAGTATATTATAAATTTTATATTATGTTATGGGTAATATAATGTTTAATATATTATTCTATGAATATTATTGACTTAATCTTATATTAGTTTACTAAGTTTGCTAGATAAAATCATATGATAGAATTATATTTTTTGAATTAGTAAATTAGTATCTTAATAAAGATGTTGTTCATTTTTAAAAAAATGATAATAAATTTAAAAATTAAATTTTAAATAATTTAAATATCTTTATTAGTTCAAAATATAATTTCATTACCTAAAAATATTATTTTAATTATATTTTTATCATAATATTTTATTAGTACCATTCATATTCTTTTAATTTATGATTATAATTATTTTTATTAATTACATTATGTTGTAAAATTTCATTAGAATTAACACTTTATGTTTTTAATTTTTGATTTTTTATATAATTATTAATATATTGAATACAAAAACTAAGATTATTCAATACAAAATGAAGCAATTTTCAATGCGATTATATTTTGTAATAATTGGAAATAAGGCATATAAATAAATAATATCAAATTTAGAAGTGTACTTGTTACAAGATATTTTTCACATGGATAACTATATGTTGTATTATCAAGAGGGTTTTCAAGCTTAATAACAATAATATTAATAAAAAAAGATGATCTAAAAAAGAAATAATCAACATACACAAAAAAAATGTAGTCTATAAAGAGGTATTACTATCAAATAAATAAATAAATATTTACTTTTAATCTTTTTATAAATGAATGGATGAAAATATTATATAAATAATATTTTAAATAAGTACATAATATTTAAATGTCAAATAATAATTTAAAATTATATAAAATATTATAATGATAAAAAATTTGAAAACATAAAATATAAAATTATTACAAATGACGGGTTAAAAAATTATCATAACGTGCAACGTACCTTATAAAACTTTAGTACATATTAAAAGTGAGAGGGGGAGGGGGAAGTGAAAATAAAAGTCTACCCCTTTTCCTTTTAATTTTAATAATTCAAAGATAAATATTGTTTTTTAAAATTTACATGAAGATAAGTATTACTTTTTTTAATTTTAACTGAAAGATAAATATTATTTTTAAAATTTATATAAAGATAAATATTATTTTTAAAAATTTATAAAAATAGATATAAAGATTAATCTAATAAATAAAAATAATAAAATAAAATTTTGTTTAATATATATCTTGTTAAATTTGGAAAATGGATGCTTTAATATTAATTAATATAATATTAAATAATTATATCACTATTAAAATTAATAAATTAAAAATATAAATTAATGTATAATTTGACAATAAATACTACTTATTTTATTTATATTTATTAGTTACTAAATTTTATTCAAAGTTAAAAACTACTAATTTTATTCAAATATAAATACTACTCATTTTATATTCAAATATAAATACTAATTTTATTCAAAGATAAATAATACTAATTTATCATTAATTACTTTTTTAAAACTTAACAAAAATAAGTATAAAAATTAATCTAATAAATATAAATAATAAAATATATTTTTGTTTAATATAAATTACTGTATAAAATAAATTCATGAATTGTAATTAATATATTATTTTATATTAATTTTGATTAGTATATTATTAAATTATATTATAATATATTTTACGTAATTATCTTATTAAATTTGAAAAATAGATGGTTTAATATTAATTAACCTAATATTAAATTATATTTTATTTTCCATAATTATTTTATTAAATTTGAAAAATAAATGTCTTAATATTAATTAGCATAATATTAAATTATATTACATTTTACGTAATTATCTTATTAAAATTATAAAATAGATGTCTTAATATTAATTAATATAACATTAAATAATTATATGACTATTAAAATTAATAAATTAAAAATATAAATTAATGCAAAATTTAAAGATAAATACTACTCATTTTATCTATATTTATTATTCATTAAATTTTATTCAAAGTTAAATACTACTTATTTGTATTCAAATATAAACACTACTCATTTTATTTCTATTTGTTAAAAATTACTAATTTTATTTATATTTATTAATTATTAAATTTTATTTAAAAATAAATACTACTAATTTATTATTAATTACTTTTTAAAATTTATCAAAACTAAATATAAAAATTAATCTAATAAATATAAATAATAAAATAAATTTTTTAATGTAAATTACTGCATAAAATAAATTTATTAATTATAATTAATGTATTATTTTATATTAATTATGATTAGTATATTAT
>CANYBF013405528.1:0-11518 GCA_948192965.1 Dalechampia spathulata
TCCCAAAATGCTTCATTTTTTCTCTGTTACTTCTCTATCACTACACACTTAACAAACATATCAAATTCTACTAATTCAAAGCATAAATGTAATCAACATAAGCATTAAACATCAAGTAAACACAACTATTTAAATATAGAAATTAACATACATCACTATTATTGATAAGGTGAAGACACCTTTCATCATGGAATGGGGGGCCTATTTATAGGTTTATGAAAATGTGTTTAGCAATAGAAGATGTAATTTAAAACTTTTAAAAATATGTGATTTCATCAGATCTAGCAATCCCATTCATAGAACACATCAACAATTGAGAAAATTATTAAAGAAGAGATATAAACTTACTTTTTTGAAGATCTCCTTCTTTCTTGTTCATCAAAAAAGTTGTAGCAAACTTTTCAATCTCCAATTCAGAGGATCTTCCAACTATCCACACAAGCAATAGGAATGATTAGTAATCAATATTATTTATTTTGTTTTGTTTTTAAGACTAGTAAAATAAACAAAAAAGAATGGATGAAGAATAAAAGATCAATTCGGTTCTTCTTCTTAATCTTTTATTAAAAGCTAAATTGATCTTCTTATTATTGAGCTTTGAATAGCTTGGAAGAATGGTATAAGGAGACTGCTGAATTGCTTCTGTATGTTCTCTTGTTTTTCTAAAAAAAAAAGGTAAGACCTAAAACCTAATTAGGTTTCAACATTTAATAAGTTAGATCATGTGTATGTCACATGCTTTAGGCATGTGACTTGCATGTGACTAACTTAAATCTCCTTCCTTGAAGCACATGATAATCAAGTGCACTCCTTTTTAATTCATCACACATGAATAAGTCATGTGACAATCATATATTGACCATTAAATGATATGATTCCATCCAAATCCATACATAACATGTGTATACAACATGTCGTCTTGAATCACTTGTATCTTGAATTCTACTTATCACATTTAAATGATGTTGGTATCAAATCGAAGCTCTTTTCATGCTCTATCAAATTAAAATAAAAGATATAAGTTATGTTATAACCATAAAACATTATTTTATCAACATCCATTCATAATTATCATTCCTCTTACTTTTAATGTATGACCTTTTAAGTTCTTGACATGTTGACAACATATGAATATATTATTAAACTCTATTTAATAAAATCATTTATGAATCAAGATCATGTTTAATCATACATCATGACTACCCAAATGTAAAGAGGTCATTAGTTTGACTACAACCCTTCCATATTATATTCCATGCAATAAACTCCTTTCACCATCCACTATCTCATTTAGGTTTGAGTATAGATTAATGTCAACTCAATGCATAATCAAGGTGTTATATCATGCCCTAAATTTGATGTTTCATGTACCATAATCTTTATTCCTAAAATGCCCTTATAAAATTCATTCATCAATAAGCTTTCTACTCTGGTTAGAGATTCCTGAATAAAGAATATTACATTAATCAATGAGATAAAACCCTTACATTTAATCTGGGGTGGTAAATCCTTTATTAATAAATAAATACCTTCAACTACTACACACTACATTCAACCTCTAAGCTATTAATGCCTTCTAAGGAGGAATAAAACATTAGAGTCAAAACATAGTGATCCATAATTAAGATATCCTTGTTATCTCAAGTATTAAGGATACTTGCACTACTGATATGAGTGAGTTATATTTCACAAACATAGATTAATCATCCATATAAAATCTCACTGGCAAGGTCTCCAATGAGTCAGTCCTAAATTACCCATCCACATGTTCACTTTAGATAACTCTTGTCATAATGAATGAAAATCATCCCAAAAGGAAGCATAACATGTCCTAATCTTAATTGCATTAATAATATCCATTCTTCTTAATACATTGATAAGGGATAATTTAGATATTGAATATTTTCATACAATAAGAATCTCATTTCATAAAGTCCTTATGAATTCCCTTGTACTATTCCAATATCTTGGAATTCATTATTTAGTTAATAACCTTTCAAGAAAACTAAATAATGAATAATGTCTTTTATTGATTAATTATTCAATATTAAATTACATTAAAACATGATGCTTTAGAGGATACACTAACAAACTCCCACTTACGCTAGAGTCAATCATACATAAACTTCAATCCCATAGAAGTTACATATCTATCATGCTTGCTCTATGCCAATGCCTTAGTGAGAGGGTTCACCACGTTCTACTTTGTGGGAACTCTACTAACCTCTACCTCTCCTCTACCAATGATCTCTCTAATCAAATGGTATCTCCTGAGTACATGTTTACTCTTCTGGTAAGACCTAGGCTCCTTTACTTGGGCTATTGCTCTATTGTTATCATATAACAGAGGAATAGCTTCTAGACTATAGGGAACCACACCAAGTTCATGAATGAACTTCCTTATCCACCCGACCTCCTTTACTACATCTGATATAGCTATGTACTCTGCCTCCATCATAGAATCTGTTGCGGTCTCTTGTTTATAACTCTTCTAAACAACTGCACCACCATTAATCATAAACATGTAACTTGATTGAGATTTACAATCATCTTTATCAAATTGGAAACTGGCGTATGTACACCCAGTTAATTGAAAATGCCCTTCTCCATATACTAAGAATGTATCGTTAGTTCTTCTCAAGTACTTGAGGATATTCTTGACAGTCGACCAATGTTCCTCTCCATAACTGGATTAGAACCTACTTATGACACTTAAAGAGAATGCCACATCTAGTGTAGTACATAGCATAGCATACATAATGGATCCAATTCCTGATGCATATGGAATCCTAGTCATGTGATCTTTCTCATCTTGTGTCTTAGGACACCATGCTTTAAAAGGATGTTTCCCATGTACCATGGGAATATAACCCTTCTTTGGAATATCCATACTAAACCTCTTTAGTACCTTGTCTATGTAAGTAGACTATGAAAGACCAGTAAGCCTTCTTGATTTATCTCTATAGATTCATATACCTAAAATATAAGTGGCTTCACCAAGGTCTTTCATGGAGAATTATTTAGATAACCAAACTTTAATACTCTACAAAAATGAAACATCATTTCCAATGAGTAATATATCATCTACATATAACATAAGGGAAGCAATTGCACTCCCACTATCCTTCTTGTAAACACATAATTCATCAATGTTTTGAATGAAGCCAAATTCTTTAACCGCTTCATGAAAATGAATGTTCCAGCTCCTTGATGCTTGCTTTAATCCATAAATGGACCTTTGAAGTTTGCATACCTTATTGCTATCATTGGATGTGAAACCATCAGGTTGTGTCATATACACCTCCTCAAGCAGACTTTTATTAAGGAAAGTTGTTTTCACATTCATTTGCCATATCTCATAATTATAATGAGCAGTATTAACAAGTAAAATTCTTATGGATTTGAGCATAGCTACTGGTGAGAAAGTTTCATCATAGTCAATTCCTTGTTTCTGACGATAGCTCTTTACCACCAAGTGAGCTTTATAGGTAATCATATTACCATTCATGTTTATCTTTTTTTTAAGATCCATTTGTACCCAATGGGTTTTATCCACTTAGGTCGATCAACCAGAGTCCACACCTAGTTCTCTGACATGGAATCAATTTCAAATTTCATAGCCTTTAACCATAAGTCATATTCTGAACTTTTTAAAACTTCATCATAGTCTATTGGCTCATCATTCTCAATTAATAAGACTTCCTTATTCTCATGAACAATGAATCTATACCTCTCAGGCATAGTTTTTATTCTTGTTTAGCGTATGGGAGCTTGTTTTTGCATAGGTTCTAATTCTACATCAGTAGGATCAATGAATTTATCTACTTCATCTTATGGTAATTGAACTTCATCAAGTTCAATTTTACTCTCACTATCTCCTTTTAGAAGAAATTCTTTCTCTAAGAAAATAGCATGCTTTGAAACAATCACCTTTTTCTCCAAAGGAAGATAAAAGTAATATCATATGGTTTCCCTATGATATCTTACAAAATAGAATTTATTAGATTTAGCTTTAAGCTTGTCTGACATTATCCTCTTAAAATAAGAAGGATAACCCCATACCTTCAAATAAGATAAGATAAGTTTCTTATTATACCATATCTTATATGGTGTAACCTTAATCATTTTAGATGGAATTCTGTTCAAAACATAAACAGTAGTCTCCAATGCATAGCCCAAAATGATTTGGGTAATTCTACAAAGCTCATCATGGACCAAACCATATCTAATAAAGTTTGATTCCTCCTTTCTGATACACCATTATGTTGACATGTATAAGGAGGTTTCCATTAAGATAAAATCCTGTTATCTCTGAGATATTCAAGAAACTCTTGGCTTAGGTATTCACCACCTTGATCGAATCAAAGAGTTTTAATAGTCTTGTCAAATTATTTCTCTATTTTATTTTTGAGTTATTTGAACTTTTCAAAGGCTTCAGATTTGTGCTTCATTAAATACAAACATCCATATATAAAATAGTCATCAATAAATGTAATGAATTAGCTATATCCACCTCTGGCATGTATGGACATAGGACCACATACATCTGAATGTATGAGTTCTAGTACCTTTTTAGCTCTTTCAACTTTTCCTTTAAAAAATGATTTCATCACCTTGGCTAATAAAAAAGATTCATATAGTTCATAAGATTCATAATCAAATGAACCCAAGTTACCAAATTTGTGTAAGTTAGACATGTGAGTGTTGTTTATATAGCTAAGACAATAATGCCATAAAAAGAGTGAATTAAGACTATCAACTTTGATTCTCTTAGTTTAAGCATTACAAATGAGATCTGTATTATTTAGTATACATATTCCATTCTTAATGTTTACAGAATAGTAAAACATACCATCTTTAAACATTGAACAGCCATTGTTATTAATGGAAAAATTAAATCCTTGTTTAACAAGACAAGATACTCAAAGAAGGTTCTTATTTAAACTTGTAACAAAATAATAATCATTAAATTATAGTTTTAAACCAGAAGCTAAGTGCAAAATATAGGTTCCAATTTCTAATGCAGCAACTTGTGCTCCATTAGCAACCTTGATATATGCATCATTTCTACTTAGCCTCCTCTTGCTGGCCATCTCCTGCAAATCATAACAAATGTGAGATGCACAACCAGTATCTAATACCTAACTCTTGTTATTAGAAATAACATTATAGTTAACCTCAATCATAGATATACCTAAAGAAGAAGCATAGTTCTTCTTTACGAGATCTAGGTATTCGTTGCAGTTTCTTTTCCAATGCCCTTCCTTATTGCAACGGAAGAAAATACCTTTGGGGGGGGGGGGTTTACAACTTTCTTACCCACACCTCCTTTGGACTTCAAGGCTAGCTTCTTACCCTCCTTCTTGACTGTGCCCTTCTTATTGGCAGGCCTAGAAGAACTAACTACCAGTGTTGCTTTAACACTCTTCTTATTGGCATCCTAAGCATATTTCAATAAATTGATAAGCTCAAGAATGGTAGTCTCTGTCTTATTCATTTGATAATCAAGCAGAAATTATACATAACTATAAGGCAACAACTGTAGAATAAGGTCAATAGTGAGCTCATGTCTCAATCCAAAACCAAGACCCTCCACTGTCTAAATGTAGCCATGCATCTTACTACCATGTAGGACAGCAGATGACCCTTCTACCATTTCATACCTAAAATGTGCCTTTGAGAGTTCAAATCTCTCAGTCCTTGCTTTTTTTCTCAAAAAGCATTTTAAGATAAGTAGCCATAGCATGAGAGCTCATAGTCTTGCAGTACTTCTAGAGATCATTCTCCATAGCTCCCAGCATAATGTTTTTGGCTATCTCATCCTCTTGCTTAAAGTTATTGTAAGCATCTCTAACTTCATCAGAGGAGTTGGCTACAAGCGTACATGGATAAGCTGGATCCATTAAATGGGCTATCTATTAACCTCTTAAAACTATTTTAATTTGGTTATTCCAATCAATGTAATTAGACCTACTAAGCTTATATTCAAGAATTTCATAGAGATCAACTTTTCTTGACATTTTAGAAAAATCTAGAGAAAAAAGGAGAAATTGTATGTCATTCAAAAGATCATGTATTTAAAAACATAATAAGGGCTTTTATTAGTTTTTATCTCCCCCTATTTTATTCTAAACCAATAGCCCTCAATTACTAATTCGAGAAGGTCACACTTCACCTTCCTTATTGGGTAAGTATCCAATGACCATTAAGCCCAATCTTGAGTATGCTCAACAAACTAGAACTTAATGTCAATAAGTAGATATCTCTCATGTCAATCACATCTATATATGACTACTGACTCATTAGGTTATCAACTTTTCTTGACACTTATGTTATCTCACATAACATAATTCCTTAATTCGGCCTATAAAACATTTTACCTTGGGTATGCCCAATAAATAAAATATTTTATTTAAATCTGATCCATTTTTTAAAACTTGCATATACCCCATGTAAAACAGGCTTGGGTATGCCCAACAATTATAGTAATTTATAATATGATGATTATGGACTTTTAAGTCTAAGGTCAAACCTAGGTTATGCATGATTTTAAAAACCCTTAAAAATTTGAAATAAGACTATTTTATTACAAATTTTATCTTGGAGTTGCTTTTGGTCACACCTTGCTCCTTCGCTCTTTTTGCCTTCTTTTATATCTCCTTTACAACTTATGTAATCTAATTTTAAATTTCAATAGTAGGAACCCCAAGTTACATTTGGGAGGATTAGATGAGAAGAGAAGTATAAAAGAATTTAAGGAAAAAAGGCAAGACTTGCAGGCTCTATTTACCAAAATTTATAAAATGATGCATATGCTTAATCACATTAGGCTAAGTCCATAATCACCATCATGCCATACATTTATCCATCCATACATTCAAGATGCTTAAATGAATAATCTTCTCATAATGTCATTTCAAGTTTCCATTTTAAAATTAAAACATACTTTGCCTTTTAAAATAGTTGTTAGGCTTGCATTTGAAAACATATGGTTTTTACATTTTCAAATTCTATTTGAATAAATTATTTATTAAATTAAATAATCATCTAAATAATAATATATTAATTATTTAATGATACTTTAATTATTAACATTTCACTTAGAAGTCAAAATAGAGGTCAAAAAGTAGAAAACTAATAAGACTCCTTACCATGCTCAAATTGCTCCATTTAAAAGTTTTAATTCAAATAAAATACTTATTAATCTCCAAAACTAATAAAATTTATTTTTAAAACTTTTAATGTATTTGGAACACTAAAATACACTTATTAATAGAGAAACATAAGCAATTATATTGAAAAATCCAAATGTTCCATAAATGGATTTCCTATGCGCACATGAACATGAATTCAATAAAATCACATAAAAATCAAATCATAATTCATTCAAAATTCTCTATAATCAATTTAACACATTAGCTAATTGATTCATTACATGTTCAATAATTAAACACGCAATAATCAAGTAAGAACATTAAGATTAACATAAAAAATCCATTCGGCCTTATCAATGAGAGCATGCGCAACATATGAATTTTTATCTTATAATAATTCCATAAATGTTTTTAGTTTTTTTGATAAAAACTAAGATAATTTAATGAAAAATATGTTATTAAAATATCAAATCAAAATTCAAACAATAACTCTTTCAAATATTAAAATACCATAAGCCATAATCAATTCAAAAATCAAAATGTTTATGTATTCTATGCATAGATTGCAACACCAATTCGCTCTAATGCCACTGCAGGTTTATTAAAATGTGTTTAGCAGTGTAAGATGTAATTTAAAACTTTTTAAAACATGTGATTTCATCAAATCTAGCAATCCAATTCATACAACACATCAATAATTGAGAAAATTATTAAAGAAGAGATCAAAAACTTACTTTTGTGCATATCTCCTTCTTTCTTGTTCGTCAAAAAAGTTGTAGCAAACTTTTCAATCTCCAATTTAAAGGATCTCCAAACTATACATACAAGAAATAGGAATGATTAGCAAGCAATATTACTTGTTTTGGTTTTGGGACTAGTAAAATAAAATAGAAAAGGATAGATGAAGAATAAAAGATGAATTCAGTTCTTCTTCTTGATCTTCTATTAAAAGCCAAATTGATCTTCTTGTTATTGAGCTTTGAATAGCTTAGAACAATGGAAGAAGGAGGCTACTGAATTGCTTTTATATGTCTTATTTTTTCCAAAAAAGATGCAAGACCTAAAACCTAATTAGGTTTTAAGGTTTAATAAGTTAGGTCATGTGTATGTCACATTCTTAAGGCATATGACTTGCATGTGACTAACTTAAATCTCCTTTCTAGAAACACATAACAATAATTTGCACTCTATTTTAATTAATCATACATAAATAAGTCATGTGACAATCACATACTAACCATTAAATGATATAATTTTGTCCAAATCTGTACATAACATGCATATAAAACATGTCATCTTAAATCACTTGTATCTTGAGTTCTACTTATCATATTTAAGTGATATCGGTATCATTAAAGATAACCACAAAATATTATTTCATCAAAATCCATTCATTATGATCATTCCTCTTACTTTTAATGCGTGACCTTTTAGGTTCTTGACATGTTGGCAACATATGAATATATTATTAAAATCTATTTAATAATATCATATGTAAATCAAGAGCAGTGACTAATCATACATCATGACTATCCAAATGTTAAGAGGCCATTAGTTTGACTACAACCTTTCTATATCAAATTCCATGTAATAAACTCTTTTAACCATCTACTATCTCATTTAGATTTGAGTATAGGTTAATGTCAACTCAATACATAATCAAGTATGTTAGATCATGCCCTAAATTTGATGTTTCATGTACTATAATCTTTATTCCCAAAATACCTTTATGAAACTTATTCATCAATAGGCATTCTACTCTTACCAAAGATTCCTGAATAAAGAATATGACATGAATCAATGAGATAAAACCCCTACATTTAATCTAGAGTGATGAATCCTTTATTGATAAATAAATACCTTTAATTACTTTGCACTATATCTAACCTCCAAGCTATGAATGCCTCCTAAGGAGGAATAAAACATAAGAGTCAAAACATAGTGATCCATAATTAAGATAACCTTGTTATCTCAAGTCTTAAGGATACTTGTACTACTGATATGAGAGAGATATAATTCATAGATATAGATTAATCATCCATATGAAATCTCATTAGCAAGGTCTCCAATGAGTCAGTCCCAAACTGCCCATCCACATGTTCACTTTAGACAACTCTTATCATGATGAATGAGAATCATCATAAAAGGAAGTATAACATGTACTGATCTTAACCGCATTAATAATATCCATTCTTATTAATACATTGATCATGGATAATTGAGATATTGAATATTTACATACAATATGAATCTCATTTCATAAACTCTTTATGAATTCCCTTGTACTATTCGAATATATTGGAATTTATTATTTAGTTCATAACCTTTCAAACAAACTGAATAATGAATAATGTTTTTTATTGATAAATAGTTCAATATTAAATTACAATAAAACATGATACTCTAGAGCATACACTAATACTATTGCTACAAGGTCATGCCCTTCAGCTTGAAGAATGCAGATGATATTTATTAAAGAGCCACAGCAACCCTATTATATGATCTAATCCATAAGGAGGTTAAAGTCTATATGGATGATATGATGGTGAAGTCTCCCACCAGAGAAGAGCATTTGACTGCTCTTGATAGATTTCTTATACGGGTTTAGAAATACAGGCTTAGGTTGAATCCAAAGAAGTGCACATTTGAAGTGATGTCTAGCAAGCTATTGGTTCATGCAATCAGCCAGAAGGGTATTAAGGTAGATCTTGATAAGGAAAAGTTGATATGTGAGATGCCTACTCCCAAAACTAAGATCAAAGTTAAGGGATTCCTGGGATAGCTCCAATACATCAACATGTTCATTACTAAACTCACTACCATAGGTCAGCCTATCTTCAAGCTTTTGAGGAAGAACCAAGCTTTTGAGGAAGAACCAATGTCGTATCTTTCGACAGCGTAACATGCTCCCATAGAATGATTACAAAATTTCCAACCAAGAAAATCTATAACCATCCTACAAATGATTCCATACATTCCATACATACTATCATCTCCTTATTTTAAATGTTAACATTCATACGTTAATATTTCACACGATTAAAGTTCATCACAAGCCATTACCAACATTATAATATGTTCAATTATTTAAAATACTACCAACCATATTTTAATTATTGCAAGAGTATTTATTTACTAAAACTCAATGGTTCTAGTATAGCATAAATATCAAATATCATAAAAATCATATATCAATATGTCCCATTTACTTCCACATATAATCTCATAATTTAATAATGGCAAGTAATTATCATATAAATAAATTCCTAAAACATCATTAAATATTTCAAACATAATATCATGATGTCATTAATTATATGTCATTGTCATTAATAATCATTTTCAGCACTATTCATGATTTTTATTCCATCTATTTTAATATCTCATGCATATTTACTATGTCATCATAGTCATGTTCAAATCAAACTCATCTTAGTACGTTATATAATCATTATCTTAATCATTCATTTAATCCTTATTTAAATGTCAATATCATTAAGCATTGCACATCATTATTTAATATTAGCATCATCATTATAACATAATATATTAACATCATGTTTATATCATTATCGTCAATTTGAATATTATCATTAATATATCAATTTAACAGTAAACATGAATGTCATGGTATGTATATTTACTCTAAGCAATAGCAAGATGTGTTCATAATTGTATAACTTAATACCATTTATTTTGCCATCATCATTTATTCATGAACAATATATTTTTATGAGAATGCATTTATGTTATGCATTCTGCCTCATATCTATCCTTTATACATTTAGCCATTTCATTTATATATGCATATACCGAGTCTTTCATATCATAACATAACTTATGGTTAAACAAACTGGAACCCATTTCTCATTCATTATCTTTCTCTTTTATTTGGTTGCTTTCCATATTATTTTCCTTTTTGTTTAATTCCTATAGGAAATATATCATTTTCTAGGTACATCTCATTTAACATTTTTCTTATATATATTGATTTTCCTTCTTCCTTATTTCTCCATGTCATGTTGTGTCATGTTCATGCTTAATGTATTATGTATATGGCATGATTAATGAATAATTAATAACATATCATAATTAATTGTGTAATGCTATTGCATTACCATACTGTCGCACCCTATTTTTGAGCCTCTCGGATCGATTGGGATGAACCGGGTCTATTCCCTCATTGTTTTGCCCTTACGGGCATTCCTGGTTCACCCTGGTGTGGTTCAGGGTTCGATTTAGGGTTGTTTGAAGTGTTTCTTAGCATTTGGAGCCTCTTACCCATTCGGGTATGTTGCTTCTTACCCGTTGGGGTAAGTTGCATCTTACCCGTTTGGGTATGTTTAAGGAGCGAATCGGGTATG
>CANYBF013406102.1:0-25843 GCA_948192965.1 Dalechampia spathulata
GAATAATCCATCCATCCATCCATCTATACACTTCCTTTTCCTGAATCGTATCTTGTTAGTTAGTGTCCTTTACACCTACGATATTATCTAATTCCGGCTCCAGACCCCATTTTATGCTATTATTTTTTAAAAATTTTATTATTAGCTTTTTGGTTAATATTGATTATGTTTTCTCTCTTGTTTATAAAGCTTCCCCGTCATGCATCTTGAAGTCTCTCTGTTTTCACGTGAAAATGCTCTTTTCCTCTGCACACACATTGTCCATTTGCCGCATTACGCCTCTCTACCCGAGTCACTGCCCTCGCTTCCGTGTTTTTTTTTTCGGGCTTTTTATTCACAAGCGCCATGCATTTAATAATAATTCAAAAGTGAAAAAACAAGTGCCTAGCAAAATCCAGAATTTGTTATTTTCTGAAATCATCTATGCCCCCCTTCCCAAAAAAAAAAAAGAAAAAAAAAATCGCAGTTACGATTTATCTTGTACGGACATAGAAATGACCATTTACAGAGTCATCGAAGCCAACATGACGACATTTCACTCCATTACCACGTGATCCGATCACGGCTGGGTTACCCGGTGTCTGATCGGAGGTTCGGCGGTACGGACCGAGCCATTTATTTTGCATGTAGCGGTTTTTCCTCCAAGGAGGAAGTGAAAGATCTCTATTCTTTAAGGATCGCTTAGCTGCGTCGCTCATGACTTTGATTATTTTCTTCAATTCGTCATTTTTTCCAACAAAAACCCTAGGCAGACATTGTAACAGCTTGGAGTATTGATTTATAGGCCTTGCGATCTCAAATTGTGAAGCGAATTCGAAATCGATGATGTACCTGCTCTGGGAGGTCGATAGAACCATGACGTCGATGAACTCGTAGTTTCCAGCTGTTAATCCACCTGAGGAGTCCCATTTGGTTTTAGAAATGGCTGCACTGTGTCCTCTCTCTCTCAAAAACGACATCACTTTGCGTCTAAACACAGATTTTTGATTCCTCCACAAGGAAAACATTTCCATTCCTTTTAAAACATGAGCTAACAGAAGGTTTCTATAGGAATCCGCCGATCTCAGAATATCTTGAATCACAACAATGGAGTCCGTACAACTATCAGCAGCTACCGAGTCAACTCGATCAGAATCGGAGTCGTAATTGCACTGAGGGTCGAAATCATCATCGAACCCTAGAAAGCCATGAACGAGTTCAGATAAGCAAGGGGAGGCATCGTCGGGAGAGTGTTCGCTGCCGCTACTGGTGTAACTGAGTTGGCTACCAACGAGTCGAGCTTTCGCATCATCGTCAAGAGGATCAGTAACCCGCTTCCTCCGCACAAAACGAGACATTTTCAAGGTACGTACAAATTTTCGATCTGAAAACTCTTGTTTCTTTAATTAAAGATACATATATGAGGAAGAAGATGAAGAGATAATTAGATAATAAGGGGAAAAGAGAAATGGCTGAAGTTATATAAAGAGGGAAGAAGAAAGTTAAGTTTTTGGGAGGGAATTTTCCTGTGGAATATTCTTTAAAATAAGAAAAATTTGCTGCTTTTGATGTACGTAGGGAGTTTTAGATAATTGAGCGAGAAGGGAAATTATAAAAGTGAGATTTGGAGGATGGGATATACTGGATTATATCCGGTTAGGCGATTAACTGGCATAGCATATCCAACGGCACCTGGCGGGTTTATTCCTCGAAGGATTAGGTGAGGTGGATGAACGTGATTTGCACTTGGCTCGTGGGGTCTTGTTGGATGCCACGAGTGCGTCACGTGGCTTAATGGATCCTGTAGGACACTTGGAGATGGTATTGTGGGGTATAACCAAGAAAGCAACGGGGTTAATGTAATAGTCCGCCTCTTCAGGGAAGGGAAGGGTGAAGAGATGCCCTCAGAATTCAACTGATTTACAAAGGAAATTGATCGACGGTTATACCCTGGTCATATAAATCATAATAATAATTCAGATATTTCTCCGTTAATTAATCTCGTAAATTTAAATCAGGCCCCTTCATCTTATTATGTTTCGTAGTTGAAACTTGTCACAGGCAGCGACCACGCAAAGAAGGACCACTTTTTGTTTTGCTGGATCACATGTTTCCTTCGCCGTTCTCTTTCAGTTATTCTATTGGTTGCATCATTGTCATTGCCCGGAAGTTACATAACAATCAGCGTTACTCCACAGAAACTCATTTACCCTTGGCAACCACCTAGCCCCGGCCCTACCTCTTCTGAAATCCTTTAACCAGATATCCTAATCCTACTACGCTTTCTGCATTTTTCTTTTTCCTTTCTCCCTCCAAATATTTCTATAAATTTACAGCTATATGATCTATAATTAAACTATGATTAATGTCTGTAAGTATCCATCTCTTTTCTGCCTTTTGTTGTTATTAATATAGCAAGGTTATAAACGTTGAACCAAATTGCAAGTTCAACATTAGGCTTCTTGAAATCAACCCCATGACCTTTGTTAGACCACTGTTAGGTCTGTCACCGCTGATTCCACGACCACCAAAATGCCTTTTCTCATTGCTTCCACGTCCATCCCCAAAATGCCCTCTGATACGAGCTATTGCTCATGTCCACCACCATTAATTGGTTTCAGGAATTCATCAATGCTCATTGACTACAAGGAACAAACGTAGTCTCTTAGATGGTCCCACTTCTAATTGCACAAAATCCTCGTATCCTTTTTCAACTTGGACGTACAGCAAGACATACCTTGCTGGTTTTCTCCTCCTCGTCGTCTATCCTTTAACGTGTTCCCTTCTCAGACTGCTGAAAAAAGATCGTGAAACATTATGTGAATTCACATTGTTCTAACACAGAATCAAACCTCAAATAAACTATAAGAAAAATCTCGATTGCCCACCATCTTCAGTATTTTTTCCTATGATACGCATGCACAAACTAAGTGTAAACGTTAACATTTCTATGAACTTCCTGCTGCTTATCGTTCCTTTTCAGATCATCTTTCCTTTTGTCTTTACATGTCATAGATACCTTGGAATCTTTGCCTCTGTAAGCAATAGTGGGAATATAATGCCAGTGACCTTTGCAAATAAGATCATATCATAAAACAGCAAAACTCAATTAATCGTAACATGTCAATGGAAAAAAATCAGATTATGTGAGGACATCATACCCTTTAACTACCCCATTGCTCTCATTGCTAGTACCATTGGCTGCTTCTGCTGTAACAGCACCAGGATACTTGTTTTCCACCACATCACCATTTCTCCCACCATCAACAACCAGATTCGTAACATTTTCAAGGTCCTTCCTCTCATCATTAGGCACCTCATCCTTACCATTACTATCTTCAGTGCTTCCATTTGAAACCTTGAACTCTCTTCATGCTGCAAGTCCCTATCAATCTGTTTCGCAAGTGTCATTGTTTTGAACGTTGTTATCAGTTATAACCTGACTTTCATTCTCATAACCTTTGAACCCATTGTGTTGGAGGCGGCCAACTTTTGTTTGCAAACCTTCATTAACAGCATTAACAAGATTATCCCCGCCATTGTCTATCTCATCCCCATTGGCATCTCCATCATTTCCTTGCAAATTATTGTTTCTTCCACTGTTCCTCTTCCCGTAAGTACCTCTAGAACCATCCTGATAACCATAGAGTTTCCATGATATGTTGTACCATTCTTTTACGCATAACTACCATGACCACCCCCATTAAATCTCCTGTTATTTTTGCTCGCTTGACCATCATTGTTAGCACCTTTTAAGTTTCCATTATAACGGCTGGTTCTCCTGTAATCATCGTGATTGTACCCCATTGCAATAGTTTTTTTGATTAGTATTGTAGTGCATATTGCTATTCTGTTGTCTTGAATAGCAGCAGATTTGTCCTGTTGCGGTTCATTCTGTTCTTCTGGTTTCTCCCTTTTGAATTCAACTTGTGATCCCAAAACTGAAATGGGAACAAAATCAATAACCAAAAGATCATCACAGATATATATTGACCAAAATACACTACCCAAAGACTTCATTCTATTCGTCGGTTTTAGTGAACAAAGGCGCATACAAGAATGAACAAAAACAGGGTTGCTTCAAGTCCAGATAAACTATATGGTTACCCTTTTCCGCTACGTACAGCTTGTAAAGATGCAAGACCGAATTTACTTAACCATTGCAAAAAATATGAGGCATTATAGAACGTGCAAGATTCATGCAAGATCACATCCAACCGAAGAGGAATTATCCATATAATTGTAGTATTTACAGTTATAGAACCCATTTGTCCGCGATATATTTCGAGATTTTACTCCGGATGGAATGGAACGAATGTTATACATGAAACCCAATTATCGAAGAGAGAAAAAGTAGAACTGCATGCACGTACATCTGCTTCCCCAAGCCTAAACTCAAAAGATTTATAGGCTTAACCCAACCTACTGACCCAACTTAAAGATTGCTGACGGGCTACTTACTTCGGCTAGCCAAGTCAAGGCCCAACCATTTTCCTTCATGTAGTGTGTTGTGGCCCACTTTTGATATTTATATTATTAATGATGTGTTTTAAATGTTTTAGATAAAAAAAATTAAATTCAAATAAAAATTGCTTAATAATTAACACTTATAATAGAAATACCGGAACACTTGAAATCCAAAAGAAAAAGATTAACTCTTTAATTAACACTAATTTACTTAATAAAACTTAAAATAATTTGCAAAAATAAATGGCGGATTAATATTTCCTAAAAAGTAATCCGATAAAAAATTAAAATAAAAAACATGATATTTCTAACATGGAACACCGGTCCAGTCAGACGTTTTACTGGATCGTCGGAATCGTGGAAACGCAGCCCCTAAGGCATGGCCGTGATTGGCGCGTGAAACTCACCATTTAAGAAACAGAAAACCTGCACATGGCCTGTCTCTAAATTCTGTTTAAGAAATTATTATTACAAACACACACTTACTCAACTTACTGCTGCTAATTTTAGCATTCGTAGATCTTTCCTTTCACCAACTCTAACCAAAACCACCTCAAAGATCTGAATCGGCGCTCCCGCTTACTTGCTTAAGCACTCCTTTCCTATGAATCGAACGGCGCAAAATCACGAATTTCAAGAATGGTGGAACAAACAGCGCGAATCTCTTCACAGCAACTCCTCCGCTCTCCTCACCGTCGAAATCAGCAGTCCCGCCACCGCCACCTCCTCGCCTTCCACTAACACCGTCGACAAATCACACACCCGCAATGCTCGCCAGCTGTCGTTCCTGTGGCGGCTGAAACTCCACCAACTCGCCACCTCTCTCGCTTGGTTGACACATGCGTTGTTTGACTTCCTCCGAACGGCAAATCGCAGGATAATTACAAGCAAAGACTCTCAATCCGATTCGACATCTTCCAAGCTTTATAGAATTATAAGAGTGTTCTTAATAATTGTGATATTTTTACTGTGTTTCGAGTTGGTTGCGTATTTTAAGGGATGGCATTTTACTGCACCGTTGGCAGGGTCCGTTTATGCGATATGGATGGAGATCAGAAAAAAATATTTAGCGCCGCCGTTGCAAAGTTTGGCAAATGCGTGTATAGTGCTCTTTTTGATACAGTCAGTGGATAGACTTGTGTTGGTGTTAGGGTTTTTCTGGATTAAGTTCAGAAAATTGAAACCGGCAGCAGAAAAGATCGTGGAGTATGAGAATGTAAATGGAGAGAATATAGAGGATTACTACCCTATGGTTTTGGTGCAGATTCCTATGTGCAATGAGAGGGAGGTAAAGTTTCTTTGGTATTTTGTTTCTGTTTAAATTACTTATTGTTGGATTCAGTAGCTTTCTTTGTTTAGTCCATCTGATTAGATCGGTTACTGTGTGCTTGTGGCTTTAATTGGAAATTTTGATCGTTATCAATTAGAAAAGTGTGCTATTTGTACCTACCACTTTGATGTGTTGGGGCAATCTAGATGGATGTTAATTTTATGATGATAACATTTGTTTTTGGAAGAGATAAGAAATGCACAAGGACTTGGTTCAATGGTGTTGGTAATTTGGTACAAATAGTAGCTTTACTGTTAAAATGTTTTGGCGCAATAAATCTTAGTTTGAATCAATAACTAGTGGTTGATTTTTTTTTTTTTGAATTAATAGGCAGCATTAATTTTTTTCAACTCACTTGATTTTGATCTATCCAAACTTTCTTGATCTCTTGTCGGGAAGCTGCTAACTTGTGACTTTACCTTAGGATTATATAATATCGAGTTAGTAAGAGTGATATAATCATAATCATAAACATTATGATCGTAGATGTTGTAATAATATAGGTTATAACTTCCATACCGTATCTATTATGTTTGGTATGCTTATTTTGTGGCTCTGTGGCCTGTGCATGTTTTATGTCTCTTCTTTCCTGTTTTCTATAGAAACTAAGGACCAACAACTGAATTTAGCAGATAGAAGCTGGAAAGTAAGTAAACAAGTGGGAGAGTAATGTGATAAATGTGCATGAAAACATCTTAATCTTTCATAATTTTTAATTATTTTTCTTTACCAAAGTTTTTTTCCAGCCTATATTCATAGTCACCTTGATTCTACAGTATATCCTAAATCCTTGCAACTGTTACCAACTGTTTTGTCTTCTACAGGTTTACCAGCAATCTATTGCAGCAGTTTGTACCCAGGACTGGCCAAAGGAGAGAATGCTTGTGCAAGTCTTGGATGATTCTAGTGAGCTAGATGTGCAAATGCTGATCAAGGCAGAAGTGCAGAAATGGCAACAAAGGGGTGTGCATATATTGTATAGGCATCGTCTTATTCGCACAGGCTACAAAGCAGGAAATCTCAAATCAGCAATGAGTTGTGATTATGTGAAAGATTATAAATTTGTGGCTATCTTTGATGCAGATTTTCAGCCAGGACCTGATTTCTTGAAGAAAACTATTCCTTACTTCAAGGTAATTTGTGTCTATGTTGAATTAAAACAATGAAATTTGATTTGACCATTGGTTTGACTTGGGCAATTTCCATGCATTTTGCCATCAATGAGGTCTTCTAGTCATATTAGTGTGAGCAAGGTCTAAGTATTATTTTATGCTGGTGCATATTTAGATTAATCGTTGTGCACTGTTTTGAGAATGATCTGCTTTCTGCGCAACAATGATTCCATTAAATGGTCTAATAAAAGGCAATGTACTAACATATCCTACTCAAAGTAGCAAAAATGTTTTACAGTCTGCTCACGCAGTGAAGCCAATCTTCAAATTTGGTGTGACAATGATATGTAGTTGGTCGCTGAATGTTTTAAAATGCATATGGTTTAATGCTGGTTCCAAACTGAGAGCTCCTTCTGCCCATACTTTCCCAACCGTGTAATTTTCCCTTTTCAATAAAAATTTGTATCATCTTAAAGAAATGAACTGAATATTAGTTCAGCAATGCAGTAATACTTCTTGTATATAAATCTTGCAAGACATTTACTATCTAGGGTTGCAGATCTTAAATTTATTGGACTTATAATTCATTTCCATTGGCTGGCATAGTTTTGAAGTTGCAAGAGACATTATGATCGTTTTAGTTGTGCTTCATTTATTTTTCTTATATTAATGGATGTTCAAATGGATTACGTGCATGGTTTCTATCTCTATGTGATGCAATTGGAAATATGGAAGCTGATGAGGAGGGGAAGAGATATTTATTGTATTTGTCAGTGCTTATGATTTTATTCCAGACAGTTAGTTTCTTTTCTCTAATTAGAAGCTATCCATTATTTTATATTCTTCTGAAGGGGAATGATGACCTAGCATTGGTACAGACAAGGTGGTCCTTCGTAAACAAGGACGAGAACTTGCTTACAAGGCTACAAAACATAAACTTGACTTTCCACTTTGAGGTTGAGCAACAGGTCAATGGTCATTTCATAAACTTTTTTGGTTTTAATGGAACTGCTGGTGTATGGAGAATTAAAGCCCTTGAGGAATGTGGTGGGTGGATGGAACGGACAACTGTTGAAGACATGGATATAGCTGTTCGAGCGCACCTTTGTGGATGGAAGTTTATATATCTTAATGATGTTAAGGTGAGCCCTGGTATCCGTAATAAGTTCTTCCTTCTTGTTTATTTTTTGCTTTGGAACATATGAAAAAAGTGTTGAAACTAATTCAGTCCTTTTTGGTTAAGTGCCTTTGTGAGCTTCCAGAGTCCTATGAGGCATACAAGAAACAGCAGCACCGCTGGCATTCAGGTCCGATGCAGCTCTTCCGTTTGTGCTTCATTGACATACTTCGCTCAAAGGTAATGAGAAGCTTGATGCAGATGCTATATTTTGTGAATTTAGAAGGTTGTAATTCTTCATTGCCCAATTAGCAAGGAAAAAGGTCTCCTAGGCAAGAAATGAAGAAGTAGAATAGGCGAAGCTTTTGACAAAGATAAAGCATGGAAAAGCATATATTTGACAACGCCTAAAATTAAAATGCATGACTGAGAATTTTGTTCTATAGTTTATCATGAAATACAATTACAGGATTTCCAATGAAATAATTCTTGCTTTAAGTGGTGTTTATGAATCCTTGATTTAAGTTGAACAGTTTTTGGAATTTGGCATCAGATTAGGAAGTTTTACCCTCCTTTGTTCTTTATCATAGTAAAATTTAGACATGATTTTGGATCATACCGCAAAGTTGAATGACCATTGGTGAACTTTAGCCAGTGCTCTACCTTTGTTAAAACAACATCAAGAAAGCCTAATAGGAGAGGTCCCATGACTCGGGGAATAGAAAATGGAAGGGTGAATAAGTGTCACCTAAGAATTATGGCTTTTCTTTTTTGTTAAATTGAGAGGCCAACTAGATTCTGCATGTTGTTTGGACCCAGGAGGCAGCAAATAAGAAGGATCATTTCTGGTGTCTAGGCATATCATAACTAGTTTAGGTAAAAATTTAGAGTCTGACTGACTTTTAAATCTATAAAGCATACATTACAATATTAAATAACATTAAGCATAAGTGATCTAGTTGAGTTGACCAAGTGTTGTAGTTTTATTGTAACTTCGTTTACCAGCATTAATTGGTGTGCTTTCCGTCCTGCATGGTGTTTTGTCCTAATATATACTTCTTTTCAAAATTCCAGGTGAGTTGGGGTAAGAAAGCAAACTTGATATTTCTTTTCTTCCTGCTGCGGAAGCTTATCCTACCTTTCTATTCTTTCACTCTCTTCTGCATCATATTACCACTAACCATGTTCCTACCAGAAGCTCAGCTACCAGCCTGGGTTGTTTGTTATATTCCTGGTGTTATTTCTATCTTAAATATCCTTCCAGCACCACGGTCATTCCCATTTATAGTGCCCTACCTTTTATTTGAAAACACCATGTCAGTTACCAAATTCAATGCCATGATATCAGGTTTGTTCCGATTTGGAAGTTCTTATGAATGGATAGTAACAAAGAAGTTAGGGAGATCATCAGAGACGGATTTAGTTGCCTTTGCTGAGAAGGAAACAGATTCATTAGTTGAAATTGGTGGTATTCACAGATCATCTTCTGATTCTGGCTTGAGTGAGCTGAACAAGTTAGAAACCACCAGAAAAACAGCTAAAAAAAGAAGGAATCGTCTATACAGTAAAGAACTTGCGCTAGCATTGATACTGTTAACTGCCTCGGTGAGAAGCTTGTTATCTGCTCAGGGAATTCATTTCTACTTCCTGCTGTTTCAGGGTATTAGTTTTCTTGTTGTCGGTCTTGATTTGATCGGAGAACAGGTCAGTTAACTACATGGTCTCAATATCAAAATTTTTCTTACAAGGTTTGGCTGGAACGTAGCCGTACAGTTGTGACGAAACAAAATCCTAGTATACATCCAAAATTGTCATACACATCAAGATTGAAACATGTTCATTGATTCTCTGTTCAGGATTAAGACAATATCATTCATTTTGAGCACGAGGTAAATCTGTACACTATATATTAGCATATATCTGGAGGAGGATGTTATTGTTGTATCATTGTAGTTATGAATCCTGAAGTAGTGTATGCATCTGCAGTATTACATAATACATTATTCTTTCCCCATTCTGTGAGTTTGTTGTTTGGCTGATTGCTTCTAACTTTAGGCAATGTAAGAACCTTGATTATTTCAGTGTTAACAGTCCATTTCTTGGCTGAGCATTTGTCAGCATACCATAAATAATGAGTAAACCAGTCAAAGGAAAAGCCTTGGCGATTCGGCATTTATGTTTCTGTTAGAAGAACTTGGAATAAACTCTTTTTGGATGAGGCTAAGTTTGATGAAAAATGTCAGAAATTGCAAAGTATATTTAATAAAAATGAATCTATTATATATAGAGAGTTTTACTCTTAGTAATTTTTATATTTATAAATATCCAAAAAGGTTCCATTGCTATTTCATGAGATAATTCACATGGATGATAATAATAATAATATATCTTGAATAATTAATATGTTTTTCAAGTATAATCTCACGTCTCTTGTTGATTATACTTCACACGGATTCTGCTATCAAAAAATGCATCTATAATTTTTTGTACCAATTTTCCTCAATACATTACTAATTCTTAATAGATCAACAATAAAAGAAAATGAAATTTTTTATTTAGTTTCACTCAACGATGATTTAATAGTTCGTTAATTTATAAATGAAAGATCGTACGAATATAATGGTTGATTTTTATGGGTTTGCTACATAACCATATTTACATATACATTTTACTCAATTTTAATAGAAATTGTTCCTTATTTAGAGTTATTTAGCGTTTTATTTATTTGGTGCATAAATAAAATCCCTTTTTCTGTTATTTATTAAATGCATTACAGTGAGAAATTTGGTTTAATATTATATTTGAACAAAATTTCATTTTGATTTTTATGGATTATTATTTACTATAAATAATTAAATGCTTTAATATGTCTTATCATAAATATCTTTAACCATCAATAATCGATATTATAAGATAAGATAAATTATAAAAATATGTGAAATCCTTGAATTTGGTTTAGAATATAACATTACCATGGAGTTCATGTGTGAGGTAAAATTGGAGAAGTTGTTACCATTGGTTTGATCGAGAAAATGGATGAGAAAGGGATTGAACTCAGCTTCTGATAAGACATAAATGAGCTTTTTGAATAACATAAATATTACATAAAATAAAGATATTATATAATAATAACAAAATATGATTACTTATTTCATTAATAATAAAATTGATATATATATATATTTGATTATGTTACTTCATGTGTAGATGAATATGTTGAATCTAGCAAGAAAATACATCAAAGTATTTAACGACCTTTACAATGATAAATTAGTGCCCATTTATGGAGGGACATTGTTTGAACGACAAATCATTGAAGCTTTTATTTTTAAAAAAAGATAATTTAAGTACAGGAAAAATAAAACATAACAACAAAAGTACATAAATTTTAAATAAAATATATTTTTTGAAATATTTTAATCTGAGCATAAGGTTGTTGGGGATTTGACAATATTAAGAGAATTTGGATGCTAAAGAATTTGCTACCAAAATTATACTTAGAAGGGTCAAAAAGAAATAGTATTTATGAAGCAGAAAGCAAATCCTTCTTTTAGTAGCTGCCAACAATGTAACTTAGCATATTTCAAAACTCAAAGGAAGCAAAATTAAAATGAACCAAAAGGGCTGGCATCAAAATATCGAAAATCTTTACATATATCTCTGCTATGCCGCTCCAGCACCCTTGCCCTTCTTCCTTTGGAGCTTTTTCATATAGAACTCAAGTTCCTTACCCTCCAATATGTACCTAAACCAACATAAATCATAATAAACGATCATATCGGCTGATAAACCAAGGAGAAAAATTGAACTTTCTGTCTCTCTGAACTCACCCATCAGCTCTGCCACATTGACCTGGGCGAGATGAGATGCAGGCCAACAATCTGCCACCGCCAAACTGCTCTTCAATGTGGTGATCAAGCTTACGATCCTTTTGGCGCTTCTCAAGCTTCCTAAGAACATGATTGCTCTTCTTAGTTTCCTCCGCAGGGGCAGCAGCACCGTCTCCTTCCTGCCATCATAAATAATATACAAACATTAATTTTCAAGTGGCACGCAATATATTGGAGCTAAGACACTTGATTGATGAACATCTGTCAAATTTTCCGCACAAAATATTAAGCATATGTGCCCCTAGTCCCAATCAGATCACTGCAGCAAGATAATAAATTTATTAAGGACAACAGATATCTTAGGAGCCAGTATAAGTTTCGGCAAATCTCAAATCAGAAAACAGGTGAATTTAGATCTTGCTGCAGGTTCAAATTTCCTTGAATGAAAGACCTGAAAAATGATCATGTTTACTTATCTATCATATAACTAATTCACATTTCTAAATCCAAAATCACCTCAGTTTCCTTCTTAGCTACGGTCTTCTTCTTCCTGCCGATATCAACACCATAATGTTGAAGATACCACTGCTTGAATGGAGCAGCATCAACCTGAACAATTGCACTCTTCACCAAAGTTTGTGTCCTAACAAGCTCGTTGTTAGATGCATTGTAAACCACATCAAGAATGCGAGTCTTCCGGGTGACAGCTTCACTACCCCAAGAGTAATTTCCTGTATCCAATCTCAGGGCTCTCCACTTCACATTACCTCCTCTAACACGAACCCTCCTTACCGTCTTATTGCTTGATAGCTTAGTGTTTGCAGGCTGACGACCAAGCTCATACCTTAACAACAAATCACCCACTTAGATACCTCAAAAATAAATACCGACAACATGTTAATACATAAAATAAAATAAAATCGAGTTGGGATTAATAAAAAAGGCCAAAAGAACAAATCCAATTTGCAAGGTTGAAAACCCTAAAAATAATTAAAAAAAAAAAACAGAGCGAGATGGACAAGATCCCTCTCTTTACAATTATTAGGTGTCATTCCTCGATATGAAAAATAAACGCATAACGGACAAAATCAAAAGAATGTAAATCAGATAAAACTAGAGAGAGAGAGAGGGACGTACTTTCTCTTCTTTCTCCAAGCTTTCTGTTTGCCACCGGTGGCGCGTCTTTTGTGCATGGAGTCCCTGGAAATACCTGAACACAAACATAACACAAAATCGCCATTGTCAGGCTTACAGGGGAACAGAGATTGCAGCGGTTCAGATAACGGAAGGTTTAGCGGTTTTTACCCATTTTGTCTCAGCGGCACTGGCTTCTCAATGCACTCCCTTTTTGTGTCCCATAAAACCCTAGCCAGCTCAACCCTTCGTTTTATAGTTCTACTGTAATGATTAAATAAATAAATACGGTTCAAAATACTATCTTGCCCTTCTATCAAGTTTTGAAAAATTATTTTAACTATTAAATTTTTATTAAAATGAGCAGTGGAAATGAAAATTAAAAATAATATAATTTATTACATCATATCACATCCGATTTTAGCATTGCACATCAAAAGCGCGATTGAACAGTAAATCTGAACATTCATTTCACAAGCTCTAGCAATTAACTCCTCGAGTAGAGTTTCCACATGGCAGTGACGCTAACCGTCTGTGACGATGTTGATCATGGTAAAGTAAGTATAATGGATTTTGAGATTTTGGAGCCATGTGTTCCAATTGGATTTCAAGTGGCGTTCGGGTTCTGGCCCGAATGGGAATTGGTGGGACGGGGAAATCGGAAGTAGGTTCAGACGGAGAGATTGAGGAGATGAGGCGGAGGGACAACGATGGAAAAGATGAACAAAGAAGTTTAGAGTTGCTGCTGTTGAATGTGGAAGCCAACAACCGGGGTAAGCTTACAGGAATCATGGCTTGTTCCAAGGTTAGTAGTCATGATTCATCGGCTTCAACTGTAAGTATTTAATATTAATTAATAAAATATAAATATTTAATATTTAATAACATTAATATATATTGTTATTTTATTAATAAATATATAATTTTATATGATAAATGATAATCATACTTTATAGTTTTATAGTTATTTTAATAATTTTTTTGGTATAATTTGCATGTTTTTATTTTCAAGCAATTATATTTTCGTATAAATACTTTGTATTTTTTATACTTTATATTTAGCAATTATTCATTAGCTTATTTCATACATTTAAACTATTTTAGTTATAGAATTTTGTATTTTTTAATATGATTTATTGTTTCATAAATATTGATCCTAATCATTGTCAATTTCTCTTATATATTTGTGTCCAAACTCATTGGCTCATATTTTATAGACATAAAAAACCTTGTCATGCTTAATTTTACAATTTGCATATAATACAAGTCATGTCATGGACAACACAATTCAAGTTAGACTCGAATATATTACATTTTTTTTTGATGAAAATGTTCAACATAAGTAATATCATGAATAACATGAATCATGTTGACATCAAATTACTTGATTATTGAAGAATATAATGAATATGAGTCATGTCACATCCAACATGACTTTTATTAGACTTAGTATGCTCAAATTTGATCCTTAAAACTCAACTCAACACGAGTCATATAAAGGACAGCATGGTTTGTGTTGGATCCTAGTCATGATTTTTTTATGTTTTTGTACTTTAATTTTGAACCATCATTTAATTTTGAACCATCAGATCATAAATTGAAAGGTTTAAATTAAACACATAAAAATGAATGATTCCTTATATTTGTATAGTAGTTTTTAGGCATGTTCTTCATCCTTAAAACCTTTACAATTGCATAAAATATTTTAGGTTTTTACTTAAAGGTTAGCTTATATATCTAATATTTTTTAATTAGCTTATATATCTAATTTTTTGTTCAATTTGTTTATTTTTAACAACTTAGCAACTCAAACATGAAGACAAAGTGATTAAGAGAGGGATTAAGAGAGGAATTGAAGAACTTGAAAGAAGAGAATCAAGAAGAATCTTATTTATTTTGTATAGTTCCAAACATTATGATTATTTGTTACTTTAAACTCTTTTTATTTACTAATTCACTTACTATAACTATGT
Organism: Dalechampia spathulata; assembly: GCA_948192965.1. Taxonomy (NCBI): domain Eukaryota; kingdom Viridiplantae; phylum Streptophyta; class Magnoliopsida; order Malpighiales; family Euphorbiaceae; genus Dalechampia; species Dalechampia spathulata. The sequence continues at coordinate 14,943 of CANYBF013406102.1, forward strand.
TTAAATAAATTTTCAAGTTAAGGTTGAAACTTGATGCTTGTGAATATTTTGTTATCATTTAACTAGTAAACATGCTTGAGGTTTATTATGTTATTATATTAATTCAATTGACTATTATGAAGGTTTATTATGTTATTATATTAATTCAATTGACTATTATGATTTACATGTTAATAGGGTTCATTAACTTGTTGATTACTTAATTATTTTAAAAAAACTAATTAATTGGATAAAACATTAGGACATCATTAAAGTTATTAATTATTTAGATTGAGGAGTTGTATGTTGGTGATTATGTTTATTTATTGAAATCAACTTAAGAGAGTAGATGTTTGCTTGATTTTGATAGGTAATATTATCTATAAATGAACAATTAATCATAATTTAGTACTACCTTGATAAACAAATTGCATAATCATCAGTTAAGCTTAAGTATACTCTCAATAAGTATTATCTCAATCCTAACTTTTATTATTAATTTATAAGTTTAAAAAGTATTATATTTGATTTAGCTTAAATATCTTTTGATTGATTCATCATGTTTTAGTTTAATTAGTATCCTTTCCCTAAAAGTAATGAAATCTTACCAACTTTGATTATTTAGATAATTAATAAAATTAATAACAAATACGTAATCTATTATTGATCATAGTGAACGATACTCTTATATTATATTTGCTATCCATATTATACACTGATAATAAATTATATCCCTATCACAATTTATCGTTTTATAAAGTATATAGAATGATAATTAATTTGAAAAGGGGGAAAATTGTATATTATAAGAATTTATTGATTTTATAAGCTTTCTTGATGATTTGTATTTGATAATCGATTAAAATTGTTAATTAAATATTAATACGAAAACAAAATAATTTATCATGAACCGAGTAACGGCAAAGGGGAATTTGAATTCTTGGCATTCGGCCAGTTGCAGGACAACTCAAGCGAAGCAGATGGGCTTAGAATTCTTTGGGTTATAAGAAAAAAAGTTTGATCTGGGTCCATTAATTTGATTAGATCAAACTCAGAACTGAAGCAACCATTGTTGCTCGGCTTCCCCACTTTAGTACCCAATAATCTCACAGAGTTCCTCGAGTTCTGCGCTGCCTCAGCTACCTTCGCATCATAATTCTACTTCTTTTTCTCCTCTTAATTGTTCAAAACTTATTTCAGGTTTTTGAATCAAAAGAGTTTTTCTTTATGTCATGCTTGTTTGCTTTGCTTTTCCTTTCTATATAGTTTTTCTTTTCCTTTGCGTTAACAGCATCTGTTTTGTTTTTTTCTCTGGTGGCTATATTTCTTTTTCCTTTTTTTTTCCTCCTAATGATGAACGAACACGTGATTTTTTTCTTGTTAATTGTTTCTTTTGGAATTTCTTTTTACGAATAGTGGGTTCTGTCTTGATTTCAAGGTTATGACCTCTTTAATCATGTTCTTGGGTATTTAATGCCAATGGTGTTCGTATCTTTCATGTTGATGTTTCATGCATTATTGCAGTTTGTCTTCTTTTTGCACATTCTTTACCTTTCTTTAGATTTTAGTTGGAAATTCTTGAACAATTCTTTATTTATGTGCAATCTTGTGAAACCTTGTTGGACAAGTTATTGTGATGCGAAAAGAATCGCAAGTTCTGCAGTTCCTATCACCGTCAATTTGAGTTTCGTTGGCTATTAGAGTTTATGGAATTAGATTTTCAGTCTCATGTCTGTAATCTAAATTTCTTCCTGGATGAACATTTTAACCTTTTCAATAATGGGTGCCCTTTTCGATTTAATGTAAAGTGGCCATTCATTGGATCTTTTTGGCTTGTTATAGGACTGGATGTTGCAATGGTGAGTATAAGAAGACGCAAATGCAAAGGGCGTAGCAATGGTATGTCTCATCTATAGTTTTACATATTGCTGAATGAGTAATTGTTCCCTCCAGTTTGTCAAAACTTTGCTGTTCTGTTCTGTTCTGATAAAGTGAACATATCAAAAAGAATTCTTTAGGGGTCTTTAAAATTTATCAAAGTATGCTAAAGGCTTTTCACCCCAGAAGTTTGGGGCATGGCCAACCGCAGCCCCCTTTAGTTCCATCATTGATACCATGTTATTCCGTTTTAACTGTTCAAGTAATTTATTTGGTATGCTTGAACATGTGCTCCCATCACAGCAATTTGTGTCAATTTACCGTTGACGAGATATGATGGATTTAGCAGGAAGAAGTTCCTTGTTGGTTTCGCTCCGTAGTATTCCAGTTGGCAAAGTTGCTGAAAATCCTGGTCAGAGTCGTAGGCCTGCCAATGTATATCATGTTCCTGAAAATCCTGGGCATAGTTGTAGGCCTGCTGATGTACATCAAGTTCCTTCCAATCAACAAATTGAAGTAAGGATGAATCTGTTCTTAGTGCCAAATTTCTTTATTTTTTCCTGTTTTAGCTTAGGATTTACGTGTAACTACCTATTAATATGGTTGGTGTCTTCAGTGGTTTAGCCCAAATTTGTCCCCTCATGCAATGGGAACGTATTCCTTAAGGTATCACTCAATATCCTGCGAACTATGAAAGGGCCTGTTGTGTTATTGCTTCGTATGATAAGGTGCATGGGGATGGGGGTGGAGGAAAGAGAGAAGGTGGGAGGGGGAGAGAGGTAACAAAAAGAGATGGGATCCTTAAAAGAGGGAAGATATCCGTACGATGCTTTTATACCTTTGTAGCGAACGCACACTTGGACTTGAAACTTGATGTCAACCTTTCCGAAAACAAGAAATTTTAAATCGTTGTATCTTCAAACATGAACCAATAATTGGGACATTCTCTGGGAATTGTCTTATGACTAGATGAACTTTTATAGCAATATATGCCATTTTGAATGAACAATAGACTCGTTCCTCATGTTAGATATGCTGATCTGTTCTGGTGGTTGGAATTCTATCAAAATAGGGAAGATGCAGGAGCTAAGATGAATGGATATTCTTAGAGGCAATATACTGCCTTCATGATTTTTAAACAATGCAACATGCTATTTCAGGCAGAAATAACAAAGCTGTCTTTCTACTAAATGGGTTTGATAAGAAAATCTGACTGTTGGTTGAATTTGTACGTTGTGCGACAGGTAGAGGAAAAAAAGGACGTGATAGCAAGTCCGCCTGCAAAGAGACAGAAAACACATGCCAAAATAGATCCAGAGAATCCCTTGGAAGTGCATGCCTATCTGATGAAGTTGAAGGAAGATAAGAAATTGGAGCTAGGACCTTTGCGAAGAAGTGAAATTATGTCGGTGAAAGAGTGGATGGAAAGGACTTATCCCTATATTTTTTCAGTATTCCCACAAAGTCCAAAGGTGTTCTTCCAGTCTTCTGACAAATCGAAGCAAAACGAATTCTTGTATTCCAACTACTGGCTTTTTCTCTTTGAGGTGAGGAATATAGCTTTGATGGACTATCATGTCTCGCCAGAATATGTAGAGTCCTTGGGCAAAGTAATTAACACTTTGGAAATGCAAGGTTTTGACTGTAGATTCATGAGGTCAGAAATGCTAGTGAAAGGGTACATGATGAAGAAACAACAAGAAATTATGTTGGCAGAAAGGGATGTGATTGCCAAAAGAACTGCCAACTTAGAGAACGAACTGCAAAATTTGGCAAGGAAGAAAGAAAAAGCAGAATTGAATTATAGAGGGAAGGAAATAGATGAATTACAGTCAGATATCGAAATGCTACCGAAGCAAATGAATAAGCTGCAGGGGGACAAGCTTGAAGGGGAAGGAGAGCCTGACAAGCTTTTATTTGCTTCTCTAAAAGAAGAATATGTTCAAGTAATTCTAGTACGCCATAAAAAGTTACTAGCATGTAAGGAAGAGGAAGGAAAAAGGCTCGATCAGGTTTTGGACAAAATAAACAAGCTGCACCAGAATAAGGCAGCCTTTTCCCATTCCTGAATTCTTGATGATGTTGCAGAAACTTATTAAATTTGTAAACTTTTCTTGTTTCTATATCATCTTCATCTTTAAGTCGCGGGTTCACCAGAAACCTATTCATGTTGACATGCGAATGAATTTGTATTAGTAAAATCCTTTACCGCTGCCCATATAGGTAAACATCACCTGTTGGTTGGTTGCTGTTAAAGGAGGTTCAGACAAGGCAATGGTTTCTGACTAACAACATTTGTTCAAGATCATGACAAGGCAGGATAAAGCTCAAGTCTATTCCATTCTGCAGGCATCATGGGCTAGTTTGGCGAGGCCTCCTTCCTTCCTTCCTTCCTTGTACCAGGAATGGTAATGAGCATCTTTTACATAGTGTCGTTTTGCATCCGAGCATCAACCACCACTAAAAGTGACGACCCATTTACTTACTTTGTCGTGTTTTTTTGTCAATGCAGTACTCGATACTCCAGACAATGGATTAAATGTTCCATCGGCTTGTTGGTGAGTGCTTATTTTTTTACTTTCCTTATCCTAACTACGAACCATGGGAGTCGTAACTTTGACTTCTGTCTCAATTTTGAGTTTCTCGAGACACTGAATCAGATCATCATAACATTTATAATAATAAGTTAAATATTTTTGATTTATTTTTAATTTATATACTAAATCATCTATTTTTTAAGAAAGTGGTCTTAACATTAACTTTTCCGAAGGCAAGAGTTGAGCTTCCTACCTTAAGTTAAACCCACCGGTGATGTTGAAGCTAATAACAGACAGACAAATGAGAAGTGTCAATGGAGACAAGGGGGGCAGGTGTTCCATTGCCTGGAAGCTAAGTCAATAGCATTTTTGTCATAAAATATGCCCTTCACGACACCACTTGTTGTTATTTTATTAGTTAGAGCCATGTTGGTAGTATTTGTATGGATTATAAATCATATGGAGATGATTTAGTCTTCTGTTGAGCTCTTGACATGGCATTTAGCATTTGGATTTTTCCATAACAGAATACTTGTTTTATTCATTTCATGCTTCTTTAAAAGGCCACGTTTTGGTTATTTTTATTTATTTTAAAACATATTATATTTATTCTTTTTAACTGAAGATAATGATGAAAGCAAAGGATGGAGAGGGATCGTTTAATGTAAATTTGAATTTAATACAAGTAATCTAACTTAATATAATTAACTTATATCCATATACAGTACAAAGATAGATATGATTTATTCATAAATATAATATTAAAATAATATAATTATCACAACAAATAATGAGTCATATTTAACGTGATATATATAATTTATAAATTATGTTCTACTCGAATTAATATGTTAATATATGATATGATTTGATTTTTTATATCAATAATGAATTGATAGTATCTCAATTATAAATAATTAAAATTCATTTCTTATATTACATTTATGTATGAAAAATTACCATCCAATGATTATACGCTTTTAAAATTAATTTTTTATTTCATAAAGCCATTAATGACATCTTATGAAATTGGCATTCAATTATCTAATAATTTCGTCTTATCTCATGTGAATTAATAAAAGAAAAAAAACAATTAAGATTACTCTAATAGGCTAATAACTTTCCAAATTTTTAAAAATAAAATCTACAAATTAAAAAATAGTTACTTTCATCTTTGCAAGTAGCTTCAACAGCACTGCACAAAGAGACCGTAGGGTTTGCGAAACCATGAAAATGGGCCCGAAATCATCAAACGGCTAATTGCAACTTTCTGGACGTTTTGACATATTCAATTATTAAAAAAAAACAATTACCATTAATTTTAATAATATAAATATACGAATAAGAGCCTTTTTCTCTGTTACTCACATATGTACTCTCCTTTCACTGTCCCGGCCTCTCTCCTTCCTAGAAACTAAGCAAAAGCTCGTCTTTCCAGCTCCAGTCTTGTGTAATTGTATAATATCATTTCATCTTTTCCCCTCAACTCTGATTCTCTCTGCAAATCACTCTATCCTTTCTTTACCTTTTCTCTAAAGCATAAGACCCACACTCGCCCACCTCCAAAAAGTGATTTATTCCCCCATTTTTCACTTGTTTTTATAACTCTTCGTCCTTACCCAACAGCATCATAGCCGTAGTAAGCTCCAGAAAGAGAGCAGTGATGATGACGGGGATGGGTTTTCTTCCTCTCTTCATTTTGGCTCTCTCCGTTTCCATTTCCAGTGAGTATTGGCTTTATCTCCTTCAAAAATTGCGCAGTTTCTTTTTTTTTTGTTGTCCTTTTTGTTCGTTGTCTAATGGTTTTGTGGCTTTGGTTATTCCACTCACAGTTGCAGGCGCCACGATGTCGCTCGAGGCTGGGGTGAACTGGGGCCAACTTGGAAACAACCTTCCTTCTCCGCAGCGATCAGTGGAGCTGATCAAATCCCTCAAGGCTAAGCGCATCAAAATCTACGATGCTAATCCACGTATCCTCAATGCTCTTAAGAACACCGACTTTCAAGTCTCTATTATGGTACCCAATGAACTCATTGCCAATATTTCGAAATCCCAATCTCTTTCAGATCATTGGGTTCAAACCAATGTCGTTCCCTTCCACCCGCATGTCAGAATCCGGTATCTACTTATCGGAAACGAAATCCTCTCTAATCCTGATCTTGACACATGGTTCAATCTAGTGCCAGCCATGCGTAGAATCAAGAAATCTTTAAAAACCCATAATATCCATAAGATCAAGGTTAGTACTCCACATGCTATAAATGTTCTTGAGTCCTCGTTTCCACCATCTAATGGTACATTCAGGTCTGACATTTCGGATCCAATTATCAAACCCATGTTATATTTCTTAAACCGGACCAAATCTTTCTTCTTCGTTGATGTTTACCCTTATTTTGCCTGGGCTGATAACTGGCAAAACATCAATCTCGATTATGCTCTTTTTAACTCCAAAAATCTGACATACACCGACCCAGTCACTAACTTAACCTACACCAATCTTTTTGATCAAATGATTGACGCTCTCGTTTTCGCCATGAAAAGGCTTGGTTACCCGGATATCCGGATCTTTATTGCCGAAACGGGTTGGCCCAATGATGGTGATATTGACCAAATCGGGGCTAATATTTACAATGCTGCCACTTACAACCGTAATGTTGTGAAAAAGCTAACAGCCAAACCTACTATTGGCACTCCGGCCCGACCCGGATGGCCATTGCCTTCATTCATCTTTGCATTGTATAATGAGAATCAGAAACCAGGTCCAGGCACGGAGCGGCATTTCGGACTGTTATATCCTAACGGGACAAGTATATACGAGATTGATTTAAGCGGGGAGACGCCGGAATCGGAGTATACCAAACCATTGCCGGCGCCGACAAATAATGAGCCATATAAAGGCAAGGTATGGTGCATGGTGGCCAAAGGAGCTAATAAAACCGCAGTGGCAGGGGCGTTATCTTATGCATGTTCGCAGGGGAATAAAACTTGCGACCCGATTCAACCCGGAAAAAAGTGTTTCAAACCCGATTCGTTATATTGGCATGCTAGTTTTGCGTTCAGTTCATATTGGGCCCAGTTTAAGAAAGTTGGTGGGACCTGTCAATTTAACGGGCTCGCTACTGCAACTGCTACGGATCCAAGTAAGTAATTTACTAATTATTTTAATTTTATTTTTTATAATTATTGTTTTAAATATGCTCTAATTATTTATTTATTTATTTTTCATGTATGGTGCAGGTTTTGGACATTGCAAGTTCCCAAGTGTGACTCTTGTCTGAGAAATGCGGGTGTTAAATAATTTTTATTTAGATTAAATTCATATATATATTTATATTTATTATATGTAGATTAAATTGATAAAATTTAGTTGTATTTTGAATTCTAAATTATATATAAATTGTAATTTAAAATTCAAAGTACTAAGAAATTTCATTAGTTTGATCTCCATTGTGATTGGTGCGTATTAAATGATGAATGGTTCATTGGTTTTTTGTGGCATGTGGTGGGAGCAATCAAGTGGAAGCATTACTAAAATGGGGACCTATGATATCACTTTCTTGTATCTGTATATGATGACGTTCGTTATCGACTGTCATCGAACGCTGCCACTTGATTGGTATGTGCATCTTTCATGTTAAATATTTAGCAGCACTGGAATATTTCTCATTTATGTTAAAAACAAAGATTTAGTCAATCTGTTCTGGACATGGTTAGAAAATAGTAGATGATGTAATAAATAGTGTATGCCCGCAGCTTCCTGCCTTTAAACGCTGTCGTTGTCTCCTCGTGTATTAGGTCGAATCTGGCTACCCCTTGCACGGGTCCAGCTGATCACATGAAACACTAATAATCATGATTTTTTAATATGATTAAATAATCACAATAATCTAAATAATAAATTAATAATTTAATCTCTAAATGATTTCACTATTAATAAGTTTAATAACCTAAAATAAATATTTATGGAATGTAAATAAAATTTACACTGATTGGATACAAGTAGGAACAACGGCTAGTCGGCTACTGGTTAGCGGACGAGTGCATCTATGAAGCCTATCCTTTACGACTCCCTTCTTACAGCTGTCCTCTTTCTCTTGGACTTTTCCGATTCCCTGCGTCATTTACAGTGGTCCATTAGACGGAACCGACAACCTTTTCTCCAAATGGGTATAAATTCCCTGTTCCTGGATTCCGCCACGTCATCACAATGAAGCACTTTCCTTCTTTCTCCTCCTCTTTTTTTAACTTCTAAAACCCATCAATAGAGAATCGAGCCAAAAAAAAAAAGGGAAGAAAAAGCAAATATGGCAATAAATGATTTTATTTTAGAATAAAACATTAAGTTAATTGATATGAATGGATGGGGTTTATTACCCAATCAAATGGATTTTTGAATTTTAAATAAAGTATTAAAATAGATAACGAATCACCATTTTCTTGACAACATATCTATTGCACAATTTAAAATAAATAAATAATGAATAATGGCATTTATAAATTATTTTAAAAAATAGTTTAATGGAAGTAGGGATGAGCAAAAATCAAAAAAATTAATATTTTTAATTAACATATCAATTCAATTGAAATTTATATAATAAAAAATTTTGATTCAACAATTAAATAGATTAAATGCTCCTTAATGAGATTTAAAACATAGTTACAATCTCCATTAGCATTTTTTTTTTCTTTTGGGAATTTTGAAAAATGTAAAATGTAAAAGATGAAAGTAATTTATAAAAATTTCACCTTTTAAAAAAATTACTTATAAAAATAATATTTTTCAGGATTTAAGATAGATTTTACTGTGAAAAATCATTACTTATACATAAAGAATAATTATTTGGAAAATTTTAAAAAAATCATTTAATATAATAAAACAAAATCTATTATTTTTACCATCATTTGTTTTTTTTTTTTTAAAAAAAAGAAAGGTTCGCGTTGCAATTGAGACGATGATGTGTTTGATTTAAAAGCCATAATTAAGGTGAAGACATAACTTTCTTGTGTAGACGCACCCGCACCCGATCTCTAATAATTTCGTATTGACTTGTCAAATAAATAATCATATACATAAATATTCAACTTTTCCATCATTAAATCATTACTCAATAGATTCTCATACCGCTTATTTTATTTATAATTATAATACTTGCAATTCTAATAATATTAAATAGTTTTTTTCTTCACATAGATAATTTTAAATTTTAAAAATTTAGATGAATTAAATAATAAAATTTAACTTTAAATTGCCTTTTTTATTATCAGAAATTACAATTACATGAATCGTTATTTATTAAAAATATTATTCAAAAATATATATATTTTAATTTTATAATATATTCAATCTATATTTTTAATATTTAATTATGATTTATGATTTTGGCAATTCATATGTATATATATATATATATATATATTACAAATATTGAGTTGCAGCACTTGGAGTATGACCTGTAGCACATGTATTTTTGGAGATATCTGGTGTAGCAGGAGGATTTCCAACTTGTGACCCGCCATGTATGAAAGATACTGATTAATGATATCTATCCTTTTTCTGTTGCAATACCCATCGACAATGGTGGATCTTGGGTGATGTTAGCGTATCCTCAGAATAATATCAAGTAATTAATAAATAAATTTTAAAAAAAATCAAAATTTTTTCTCTCTTCTAATTATGCTAAGAATATGATTCCTAATAATATTAGGTATTTTAATATGTTAAGTATTAAAGGATAAATTAGTCACTTATTTATAAAATCAAATATCTTTTAAAATAAATATAAAAAGTGTAAAATTATAAAACCGAATGTGAACCGGTAAACAAAATAACAAACCTCGGGTAATTGCAAGTAATTAAAGCAAATACTAGAAGTAATTATGATTAAAATTGAGTTGAGGTAATTGAAGTCGGAATTATAATAAATCAAATTTAGTCTAGATTAATCCAACACATTAATATGAATAAGGTAAAATTATTTTCTTCCGGATAATAATTTAAGCCATTTAAGATAAAATTAAACTCGTTCTTACCTATATTTAGATCGCACCTTAAATTATTTAATGCTCAATTGATTAATCAGGATCCCCAGCAATTAAATAAAGATTGTTTTATCTTTTCAAGTTAATTAAATATTTTTCTCAAAGTTATCAATCAATCGTGAATATGAACATTAATTACAAATTTGCCAACACTTATTGACAACATTCAATCATTAAGATTAAGATAGAAAGGATAAGAGAATAAACTTAATTCATAAAATAACATTAAATTTAAATCCAAATCCTAAATAACAATCATAAGTTCTAAAATAATCAAACACAAGATAAAATAGAAGAGTTTTACGGTCATTGAAGATAAAACAAGGAAAATAAAATCTTTAATTGCTTATTGAGTTGGGTTTATTGATCTTCTTCTTCCAATCTTTAAGATTTAAAATGCTCAAATGCTCTATTTACTAAAAATAAGATAAAAACAATTAAAGATCTATAAGAAAAATAGGAAATTCT